>BPLR01015182.1:0-95617 GCA_021605095.1 Caerostris extrusa
CTAACTTGGCTTTCCAAACCAATTTATTCTAAAGAAAATACAATTTAAAAAATATTATCCTGATCCAAAAACACAAACCCCTCTTTCTTCATCTTCAAGTTCAACAAAGATAATTTCTTACCTTATTGATTTATCATGTTCCTCTTCTATGCATTTAAAAAATATTCAGATCGATTTTTCTTGCTGGTCCTGTTACAGGTTTTTATGTTCTTCTAGATCAGACACCTAGTGAGCAAATTAACTTGGCTTTCCAAACCAATTTCCTTCACAGAAAATATAATTTAAAAATATTATCATCCTAAAACACAAAACCCATCTTTCTTCATCTTCGAATTCTACCATATGGATTTATCATGTTCCTCTTCTATGTACCTAAAGAAATATTCAGATCAATTTTTTTTTTTTTTTGCTGACCCTGTTTTTTATTTTCTTCTAGATCAAAAACCTAGTGCCCAAACTAACTTGACTTTCCAAACCAATTTACAGAAAGGAAATAGAATTTAAGGATATTATCCTAATCCTAAACCACGAATCCTTTCTTTCTTCATCTTCAAATTCAACAAAGATAATTTCTACCTTATGTATTTATCATGTTCTCTTCTATGTATCTAAAGAAATATTCAGATTGATTTTCTTGCTAACCCTATTACAGATTTTAAATTTCTTCTAGATCTGAAACCTAGTGCACAAACTAACTTGACTTTCCAAACCAATTTACCAGAAAAGAAATAGAATTTAAGGATATTATCCTGATCCTAAACCACAAAACCTTTCTTTCTTCATCTTCAAATTCAACAAAGATAATTTCTATCTTATAGATTTATCATGTTCCTATTCTATGTATCTAAAGAAATATTCAGATTGATTTTCTTGCTAACCCTATTACAGATTTTAAATTTCTTCTAGATCTGAAACCTAGTGCACAAACTAACTTGACTTTCCAAACCAATTTACCAGAAAAAAATAGAATTTAAGGATATTATCCTGATCCTAAACCACAAAACCTTTCTTTCTTCATCTTCAAATTCAACAAAGATAATTTCTATCTTATAGATTTATCATGTTCTATTCTATGTATCTAAAGAAATATTCAGATTGATTTTCTTGCTAACCCTATTACAGATTTTAAATTTCTTCTTGATCTGAAACCTAGTGCACAAACTAACTTGACTTTCCAAACCAATTTATCTGAAAGGAAATTGAGTTTAAAGATATTATCCTGATCCTAAAGCACAAAAAAGTTTTAAAATAATTTTGTTCTATGTACCGTAATTAAACACTTCTGGAATTTTGTCAAATTTATTTTAAGCAGAAATTACCTCTAAAATATTTCATAGCCTCAAAACAAATTTCTCTAGCATTTTGGAATCGGCATTCTTCAAATATTTTCACTCCGTGAAAGTCGAGAACTTTTGCCTTAAATGCAAATAAATTACTCTTCTTTAAGGTGCTGAGTTCCTTGCAGATATATCTTGGTGAAAAATGAATATAATTAAGATTTTACGATAGATTTACTTAACTGTATCGCTATGAAAGCAATTAATGATTTTCATATGTTTTACATTCTGTTGGTCAATTATTAATTCACATTGCAAAATTATTCCTCATTATTGCAGTTAACCTTTATATATCATTATGTGTACTTATTTTATTCATATATTTTTATCGTGTATTTTATGAATATAATACGTACCTCGATGTACATTTTGATTAATTAAGTTAATTTCCATTGCGACATCGGAAGAAATTTATATTCAGAAGGTAATTGTAGATAAGACTGATGTAGTTCAATTATTCATTAGCTTATATATTTTGTGACTATAATTTTCCTGTTTTATGAAATTAATCTTTAATATTAAATACTTGAATTTGCTATAGTTTAATGATGCCACATAATATGTGGAATATGTGAGTTTCTATAAGTTTATACTCTAATGATAGTCAGTGATCAAGAGAACATTGTCACTAATATGGTAAATGCATATCATATTTAGCATTACCCGGAAGAAAACACAATGAAAGACCTCCGTACTGCATTTATATGGTATCACCAAAATTTGTAATGAACGCATCTAGGGGAAAAAGTCTTGGATTTCAAATTCTTCTTGTTTAAGATATTAATTTTCAATGTTATCTATTTGAATCAGTTGTTATTTGGTGTCACTATGTATATTATGTAACAGATATGGGGTGCCTTATTCAGGAAGTGGGCAGCTCTTTGTTTGCACTCTAATGCTCTTCACTTATTCAGAGGCATTGGTCGTTGATGGGACAAACATAGCATATTTAACGTTATTTACTTAGGTAACACTATGTTGGCCTGATGGCCGAGTGACTAGCGCTCTGGCGCTTGGGGCCATAAGCATCGCGTTTGAGTTCCGGCGGTACCATGGATGCCTGTAGTGGTTTGAAATCCACTTCAAACCCCAGTTGTCGGTCTAATATGACTGTATAGAGGTGGGCGTAGGGCTGACAACCCTATCCCTTAGAAAACATCTCTTACTTTGGAATCTGTTAGGAGACAGATAGCCATGGTTCAACATGGCCAGGGAGTTAGTTAGGCTGCACCACGAAGGACCTTACACTACATCCATTTGATTACACTACAATTTGGAGTGAACACATCTAAACTGAAATCTGTGAATTTACACATTCACCCACCTCTTTGAATTTAATTGAAATTATTTATGTAATATTTTTGAAGTTTAATAGTTTGCAAACTTTCATAGTTTGATCTTGACTGCCATATTAAGTTTCGATCTGAGGGAACCAGAACTATAACACCTCTTGAAAATTCATCAGACATCCCTTTCACTTTTAATACAAAAAAAAAATCTAATTTGACTTACAAAGACAAATTTAGTATTACGATATACAAACGACGAAATCCACCAATGATAAAAAAAAGGTTTGAAACGATTTTACGATGTCTTACAATTGCATTAGCGACGAAAGGAAACGTAATTCTCTAATAGACTAATCCTCTTTGGAAGTCAAAGAATCTATAAAAATCTCCCAAATGTATAAAATGAAACTTACATTCCTTTAACGTGCTACAGTAATCATTAAAAAACATCGTATTATTTTTATGCGAACATATTCGACATTGTTTTTCTTTATGATACATTCAATCGATTAGAAGACGGAATTATGCGTCATTCCGTTTCATATTTCAAGAGTATCCTATAAATAAATGCAAAAACAACTGCACGTAGCATCAATTGATAAAAGCAAATACCTGTTCATTTTTCCTCCGCAATGCATCTTTAATGCATGGAAGAAGGAAATAGGAATACTACAAGCCGCGGTTAAAGAGAATCAAATAACGAACGCTTTTGTCGAACATACCATTCTTTCTGAAATAATGGCAACGTTTTTTTGCATATGTATCTTTCTTATTGTTTATCTGTAATATTTTCTTTCGAAAATGTATTTTTTGTTTAGAATAATCTTCTTCGAATAATGGTAACAAACTAAAAAAACGAAAAGAACAAAAACAAGAAAAAAAGAAGAAGGAATTTTTCGTTAATAATTTAAAAAAATGAATGAAATCTCCTAAATGATTTTGAAAACGTCTCATTAAATTGAATATAGATCATTTTAAATGTGATGCTTCTATGTAATATAACGGACAATAAATAATTAAATATTTAATCAATTTTGAATTATATATGTAAACGCGTCTTTAATTTTTTTAAAAATATTTGTAAATGTTTAATTTTATGCAAGCAATTTTAAATACGTATTTTGTTTGTCCAATTAAAAATTATTATTATTTTTTTTTTCAATGATTATTTTTCCTAAATTAAACAAATCATTAAAATTACAACAGAAAAATCTAATTTGAATTATACAGTCAAATTTCGTATTAAGGTATACAAACAAGACTATCCAAATGATAAAAAAAAATGTTTGAAACGATTTTACGATGTCTTACAATCGCATTAGCAACAAAAGATAATGTAATTTCTAACAGACAAATCCTCTTTAGAAGTCAAAGAATCTATAATAATCTCCCAAATGTATAAAATGAAACTAAAATTTCCTTAATGTTACAATAATCATTAAAAACATCGTATTGTTTTTATTCAAACATGTTCGACATTGTTTTTTCTTTATGATACATTCAATCGATTAGAAGACGGAATTATGCGTCATTCCGTTTCATATTTCAAGAGTATCCTATAAATAAATGCAAAAACAACTGCACGTAGCATCAATTGATAAAAGCAAATACCTGTTCATTTTCCTCCGCAATGCATCTTTAATGCATGGAAGAAGGAAATAGGAATACTACAAGCCGCGGTTAAAGAGAATCAAATAACGAACGCTTTTTTTGTCGAACATACCATTCTTTCTTGAAATAATGGCAACGTTTTTTTTTTGCATATGTATCTTCTTATTGTTTATCTGTAACATTTTCTTCTCGAAAAATGTATTTTTTTGTTTAGAATAATCTTCTTCGAATAATGGTAACAAACTAAAAACGAAAAGAACAAAAACAAGAAAAAAAGAAGAAGGAATTTTTCGTTAATAATTTAAAAAAAAAATGAATGAAATCTCCTAAATGATTTTGAAAACGTCTCATTAAATTGAATATAGATCATTTTAAATGTGATGCTTCTATGTAATATAACGGACAATAAATAATTAAATATTTAATCAATTTTGAATTATATATGTAAACGCGTCTTTTAATTTTTTAAAAATATTTGTAAATGTTTAATTTTATGCAAGCAATTTTAAATACGTATTTTGTTTGTCCAATTAAAATTATTATTATTTTTTTTTTCCAATGATTATTTTTCCTAAATTAAACAAATCATTAAAATTACAACAGAAAAATCTAATTTGAATTATACAGTCAAATTTCGTATTAAGGTATACAAACAAGACTATCCAAATGATAAAAAAAAATGTTTGAAACGATTTTACGATGTCTTACAATCGCATTAGCAACAAAAGATAATGTAATTCTCTAACAGACAAATCCTCTTTAGAAGTCAAAGAATCTATAATAATCTCCCAAATGTATAAAATGAAACTAAAATTTCCTTAATGTGTTACAATAATCATTAAAAAACATCGTATTGTTTTTATTCAAACATGTTCGACATTGTTTTTCTTTATGATACATTCTATCGATTAGAAGACGGAATTATGCGTTATTCCTTTTCATATTTCAAGAGTATCCAATAAATAAATGCAAAAACAACAACTGCACGTACCCTCAATTGATAAGAAGCAAATACCTGTTCATTTCCTCCGTAATGCATCTTTAATGCATGGAAGAATGAGATAGAAATACTACAGGGGCGGTTAAAGAGAATCAAATAACGAATGCATCTCTCGCTCTGCTATTCTTTCGCAATTTGTTTCTTTGCAACATATAATTTATTTATTTTGTCGAACATAGGATTCTTTCTTGAAATAATGGCAATATTTTTTTTCATATGCATCATTTTTTTTTTGTTTATCTGTAACATTTTCTGCTCGAAAAAAATATTTTTTGTTTGTTTAGAATAATCTTCTTTGAATAACGGTAACAGACTAAAAAGCAAAAGAACATAAAACAGAAGAATTTTAAGTTAATAAGTTTAAAAAAACGAGGGAAAACTTAATTCCTAAATGATTATTAAAATTGAAAAATTATTATTATTATTATTAAAATTAAATCTTATTAAAATTGAATATTAAATAATTCACCGTAAATGTGATGTTTCTATGTCATATTACGGACAATAAATAATTAAATATTGATCAATTTCGAATTATTTATGCGAACGCCTCTTAATTTTTTACAAAAATATTTCTAAATATTTAATTTCATGCAAGTAGTTTTAAATATGTATTTTGTTTTCCTATTAAAAAATATTATTTTTTTTTACAATGGTATTTTTCCTAAATTAAAAAAATAATTGCGAATCCACAAAATTGTATATATTACAAACATCAGAAAGTACTTTGCCATGGTCCAATATGGATTGTAGTGCCGGGGAGTTTAGTTAGGTAAAACATGAAAGACCTTAATTCTATATCCATTTGATTACACTATAATTTGGAATGAACATACCTAGATTTAAAATCTGTGTAATTTTACACAAATCACTCACCTACTTGAATTTAATTGAAATTATTTTGGGTGAAATTATTTAAGTAATATTTTTGAAATTTAATAATTGCAAGTTTTTACAGTTTGATCTGGAATGCCAATATATATATATATATATATTTATTATTATTATATAATATACCAGAACTATAACACCTTTTGAAAATTAATCAATAATCTCTTTCATTTTTCCCCATTCTCCCCTTTTTTTTATATAAAAATCATAAAAATAATACATAAAAATCTAATAAGTCAAATTTAGTATTAAGATATACAAACAAGACTATCCAAGTTATAAAAATATGTTTGAAAGGATTTCATGTCTTACAATTGCATTAGCAACAAAAGAAAACGTAATTCTCCAATAGATTTATCCTCTTTGGAAGGCATATATAACACCTTTTGAAAATTAATCAATAATCTCTGTCATTTCACCCTCTACACCCTTTTTCAATAATAAAAAATATCATAAAAATTGCTACATCAAAAATCTAATAAGTCAAATTTAGTATTAAGATATACAAACAAGACTATCCAAATTATAAAAATATGTTTGAAAGGATTTTTATGTCTTACAATTGCATTAGCAACAAAAGAAAACGTAATTCTCCAATAGATTTATCCTCTTTGGAAGGCATATATAACACCTTTTGAAAATTAATCAATAATCTCTGTCATTTCTCCCTCTACACCCTTTTTTTCAATAATAAAAAAAATCGTAAAAATTGCTACATCAAAATCTAATAAGTCAAATTTAGTATTAAGATATACAAACAAGACTGTCCAAATTTTAAAAATATGTTTGAAAGGATTTTATGTCTTACAATTGCATTAGCAACAAAAGAGAATGTAATTCTATAATGGACTAATCCTCTTTGGAAGTCAAAGAATCTATAATAATCTCCCAAATGTATAAAAGGAAACTTACATTCCTTTAACGTGTTACAGTAATCATTAAAAAACATAGTATTGTTTTTATTCAAACATATTCGGCATTGTTTTACTTTAAGATATATTCTATCGATTAGGAGAAGGAATTATGCGTTATTCCTTTTCATATTTCAAGAGTATCCAATAAATAAATACAAAAACAACAACTGCACGTACCCTCAATTGATAAAAAGCAAATACCTGTTCATTTTCCTCCGTAATGCATCTTTAATGCATGGAAGAATGAGATAGGAATACGACAGGCTGCGGTTAAAAAGAATCAAATAACGAATGCATCTCTCGCTTTTTGCTATTCCTTAGCAATTTGTTGCTATTTCAACATATAATTTATTTATTTTGTCGAACATGGATTCCTTCTTGAAATAATGGCAACGTTTTTTTTATGTATCTTTTTTATTGTTTTCTGCTCGAAAAAATTAATTTTTTGTTTAAAATTATCTTCTTCGAATAATGGTAACAAACTAAACAAAGAACAAATAAAAGAAGAATTTTTCGTTAATAATTTAAAAAAACAGGAATGTAATCTTAATTCCCAAATGATTTTAAAACTTATTAAAATTGAATATTACATAGATTACTTTAAATGTGATGCTTCTATGTAATATTACGGACAGTAAATAAATAAATATTTATCAATTTGAATTATTTATGTGAAGACTTATTTAATATTTTACAAAATATTTGCAAATATTTATTTTTATGCAAGTAGTTTTTAATATGTATTTCGTTTACAGATTAAAAATTATTATTATTATTATTATTATTACTTTTTTTTTCAATGGTTATCTTTCTTAAATTAACAAAATAATTGCGAATTTACAAAATTGTATATATTATAAATACTGGAAGATGCTTTGCTAAATGCTTTGAAGTGGCGACAAATTCTGAGAGATAGTTTTCAACAAGAACAAAATTTCGTATAGAATACTGTCGCGAAAATGCATTCAACCTTCTTTTTATAGTCGATGAAAATCATGAATGCAACGTGTGCAAAATTGCATTAGTAAATCAGCAACGTGTATTGGCCGCTGTGCCATTAAACATGTTATTTATGTATAATGGTGCGCTAATACATTTTCCCATTTATGGTGCATAACCTAGCATATTTTAGGTAAACTCCTGCCTTTTTTTTTTCTAGGTCCATAATTTTGCAGCAACTGTTCCTACCGTCGATTTATTTATTAGCTATTAAGATTTTCTATTCTTAATTGAGAGGATTTGTTACGGCATGCCTATTGCTTGGCCTCCACTCTTTCCTGAACCTTAAAAATGTGGATTTCTTATTTTGGAATAACTTAAATCATTCATTTCTGAGGTTGTTGTGGACACTTGGAGAATATCATGACAGGGATGCAAGCAAGGTTCCCTTTCAAGCAGGATTCCCTGCTGAAGCATCAGCACGCTCAGTATTGTTGAGCGCATCCGGCAATATTTTATCTGGCCTGTTCCCATTACAATGAAGTATTTGGCCGCAATTACGAACAAGCCTGCAATAATTTCTGCTGCTGCTGCTGATGATGATGATGGTAATGAACTTTTGCACCACAGGCTGTGTTGTAATTATGCTCTCCAGTGAATGTTTTTGTACTTATTACTGTACTTGTTTTGTAATTTGCATCTCTTTTGAACTACTTTTCATAAGATGCTTATACAATAAATAAATTTCTCTAGGAAAGAAATCATTAGCATATAGAACATTTATTGAACACAGCTTTGAGCCGATTTTCATCATATTAATTAATTATTTGAGAGAATTTATATTAAAACTGAATATTACATCGCCATAAATGTGATGCTTGAATGTAATATTACAAACAATAAATAATTAAATATTGATCAATTTGGAATTATTTATGTGAAGACGTCTTTAGTTTTTTTTTTTTTACAAAATATTTGTAAATATTTAACTTTATGCAAGTAGATTTAAATATGTAATTTGTTTTCCGATTGAAAATTATTATTATTACTACAATGGTTATTTTTCCTAAATTAAAAAAAAAAATATTACGGTATCAGTTATTAATTAAGATACTTTTGATATTATGGAGAATATCATATTTCCCGTGCGGTAGAAGTCTGTCCTAATAGAATAAGAACCTCTGGCTAAAAATGGCTTTACTTCACCCACATTTCGAAAATGCTGACCAAAAGGAATTTATTGCGGTGTAGAAATTTGTAAAAGCTGAGAACGAGATTAGTACTAAATGAGGGATGGTAAGCTTTCTAACAGAATTCTATCAGTAGATATGACGTGTGATGAGCTTGGCTGCACAATATCTGCAGTGAATATCCAGCACCTCTTGTTCAGAATATTTCTGAGAAAGAATAACTGGCAGTTTTCAGTCTTTAATATGGTGATATTGAGAGTAATCGGGAAGTTCCAACTTCCGGATAATAAAATCACTTCCTGAATGTTTCAGGAATGCACTCTGTTGCCGTTTACAATGCATGACTTGCTATATGTTGCTGGCAGTAGTATTTATTTTCTGGATAAGCCTCGTAGTTCGATGTAAGTAGAAATGCATCATTACACATTCCCGCTGAAAATTTTGTTGTGTTTTTAAAGATCTTGCGTTGCATTTAAAATTAAATGGATAAAATTAATTAAATAAATAATTGTTATATCGTAACTCGTATTTTGACATCTTATTAAAAAATTGACAGTTTCCAACTTTAAAAGTGTATATGTTTATCTTAACGAGTTGTTGAGATTATTAAAATATTTTTATATTAAGTAAGAGGATATAAGTTTTATCTTATGAGACTGAAACAAAAATTTCTAATCAATGTAATTTATCTTTTGTGGTGAACAACAATCCGATATAAATTTAAATGATATTTTGTAGCCTACTATCGTAAGTCAGTGCTTTCTTTATAAATAAGAAAAATTCAAAAATCATTATTTCTATATTTATGTACAAAAACCCTTTAACAAAAGTCATGCATCTTCATCTCTCAACACCAGAAATATCTCCGATCCAAAGTAAAAATCTTTTCTCTTTACCCTTGTCTAGTATTTCTCAGTGAAAGAGGAAACGAAGATAAATACTGACCGAGGTCCAAGACAACAAAAAAATGACCCTTCCACCCAAAGCTTCTCGTCGTGATGAGTTACGACCACACTTACGGCCGGATTCCTCAAGGAGGTCCGGCATGGATGATATCCGGCAAACTTATCCTGGCCTTCTAGCAGTTTGACTGTAAGTGGGGGGTAAAGGAAGTGGGCAAATCCCTTTGGGATTTAAGGTTGTAATGGATACATCAATACATAGATGCTCTCTTTGGATCTGCTCTATTCAGGTCAGAGAATGGAATGATATATCTCTTACTTTCGAAGAAAGGCAGATGGGGATTAAGTGCTTTTGTTATCTATAATGGCATGGGTTCCTTTCTGGTTTCAAATAACAGATTGCTACCATAGTTGGAATCTCAGAAATATTAGTGTTCAACAGGGTGTAGAAATAAAAGCAGAATGTAGAAAGCTATCTTTGTAATAAATGTGCTTTTAAAATTAGTTAGTTAATAAATAATATCTGCCTAAATCGAAGCTAAATATGTATAGGTAGTAACCAGGTAGAATTAGATTTGAATCCACTTGCAGTATCCAATGCAGTCAATGCTTTCAGAAACGAGTGGACTCGATAGCGACTTAGATAACATGTATAAGCTTTTCGTATCGACAGGACAGGTTGTTAGTGAGAGTTTTCTACACGACACGCAAATACGGAGCAATTATCCCACAAAGTCATCTGTTGGTGTGATGTTGATGACATATTGAGGTGAGAAACGAAGAAACTGATTGAAAGAAAAAAATATATTTGTGTTTGAAATTCATGTATTTTCCACTAAAATAACCTTCAAATTAAAGCGTATAATAGCAATGTATCACGGGGTCCTAATATATTGTATCAAATATGTACTACTACACACACAGAGGTAGCATATAGAATTTTTCACATTTCCTCATCTGTTTCTGAGGTCCCAAGATATTCCGGCACAAAGATTCAATATGTCCATAGATAGAAGAACTTTTGGTTTGATTTTTCTGTCAAGTTTGGCACAAAATCTCCTTCGTGAATCAACCAATCGTATTACTAATATAATCCATTGTCTCTAAACTGTTGCATGCTATGTTGATCAGATATCCATTAAATTTTTATTAATTTTTATTCGTATTATAAATTTATATAAGACATCATATAGAAATTTACTCATGAAGTAGATTTCTATTAAAAATCAAAGGTTTATGCACTCAATAATTTTAATATGAGTTTTTATTTAAGAAATATCGCTGCTTCATTTTCCAGTGTCTCGCCATTGTGAAAATGCTGTCTCAGACTCTTGGAACGTGATTCCATGAAGATTTTGACATTTTTATGATAGTGCACATCATTGAATTGTTCTATTTATTAATTTTTTCTTCAGTTTATATTTCTTTTAAAAAAAAATACAAACAATTTTCTGATTTATATTTTTTTCATGTTTTTAATAAATCTACAAGGAAATTCGAAATCATTCAATGATCCTTTTTTAAATTCTAACGCAGAAACTTTCCTTTTTAAACTTTCACATGTATTTTAATTTTTTTCCAAGTTTTAAAAAAAATATCTATATTTTCGTGTTATAATGATTTTTATGCACCCTATAATTAACTAATTCACACCAAAGAATTATTATCAAATTAATTTAAATTAATATAAAATAAGTAGTTAGTTCTTTGAATAAACATGCACTTTGAATGTACTATTTTGTGGATAATTTTGATTTTCGATTTCGTGATCAAAGGTTTCAAAGGAGACATAAGAAAATGTTTAAATTATAAAGTAAATTATAACAATGGCGTAATTAAAAAAAAATTTAATAGTTCCTAGATTAAAGTCACATTCATTCAATTAACTTCGTGAGAAAGTAATTTAAAATTTAGCATTTAATGTAATTTGTTACTGAAAAATTAGGATTAAGTTGTAGTAAAAAAAAAAAAACAAACTTAAGTAGAAATTTTGCAGTTAAAAGAATTAGATTAAGTTTAATTTCCCTTAATACATAAAAATTATTTTAATTTTTTAAAGGCTTTCTAAATTTAATACTTTTTATTTATTTATCCTAAATACTTTTAGAAAATTAAAATATCTTATTAAAAAATTATTTTTTCTTATTAGGTATCAATATTCATTGCTATGATTTACTGTAACCACGTGTGAAAATAAAAATGTTCATCAGTTATTCAAAATATTAAATGCTACTTAAAAGTATAGTTTGATATTTATACGTTTTTACTAAATAATTCATTATTCATTTATTATATGATTATAATATTTTATTTTCGCTTATTTTAAAATAATATTAATATAATTAATTAAATACTGAATTAGATGAAAGGTTCTTGTATTTGACACAGAAATCGACAAAAAGTATTTTTAACTAATACAGAAAACACTTCAAGAGGCAAGAAGTATTTACTTAATAGAAAAATATCTCAGTGATCAATAGTTAAGATGTGAGCCAAGAAGACTTGCATGTTATCGATATTGCCATCTTGACAACAAGTCCATAAACATCTATGAAATATCCGAGTCCATTTCAGTTCTATAATCCCAGATATCCAGAGTCGGACTCATAAATGCTGAAGTATCTGGAGTCAGATATAAGATAGACTTCTGTTTACTTTCTTACCATAGAAAGGTTCAGGCCATCAAGATATCCAAAGAATTTACCCGGACTCTAAAGTACCGGACGATACATGAAAACGTAGTCTAGGCAAGCCGTCTTCGTGGAGCCCTTCTAAACCGTAATTTAGTGGGACTTTTATGGTACCCAGGTCTTCTCTTGTGCTTTATTTTTATCGCTATATCCTTTTCCTTCAACTTGTGACTTTTCTCTGTCAGGCGATCGATATTTAAGTGCAAAGTTGCTTAAGTTGCTTTCTTCTGAAATATTTCAAGAACATAACCGACTTTGTTCTTGTTTTGCTTCTTGCCAAGCGAATGCATAAATTAAATTCAAAGAATCGAATCTTTAAAATAAGCTGTTTTGAAAGACGCTTCGAAAGATTTCTTTTTCAGAATAAAATTTATTTCGCTTTATCCGATAGAAAGGTAATATTGACAAATGTATTTACTTGGTAAAAAAAAAAAAAAAAAAAAAAGAATTCTAGACAAACACATCTAATGACTTCAGTGTAAACATTTTGGAATCGTATATATCAATAATCGAATGTGACAACTCAAGGATTGTGTTTAACTGATTGTATAAAGTGGAGTAATGCGGAATATTTGTTAAACTTTAACTTGAATTTTTATAATTAAATTTATGTTTATTTATGAAAGAGTTATTTCATTAAAAGAGGCGTTTATTTTGTTGAAAAATTCATTTTTACGTCACTTAAAGTATTGTTCATTCTGAGACAATATTTTGTTCCATCTACTCTGGAAAAGATGTTTATTTCTGAAAGAACTTCTCAATTTGGAAGCTTTTACAAATTAAACCATGTTTTGCTTCTTTACAAGAATGGAAATGCTACGCAGACAGCCCATAATCGAAACAATTAGTAAACAGAAGGAACAGTGTTTGAAAAATATGGTGGGTGGGACAGAAATTCCTCTTGGTAAATATCTAAATAGTTTTTTGCCTTTTTATGCTCTAATGCAGCTAAATAACACTTAGACTATTGTCTTTGAGGGCTTAAGGCAAGCAATGCACCGATGTTACTTTAGGACTACACAAGAGCTACGTGCAGCTTGAAGATAAAACAGACGTGGAGTAACAGTACCTCCTCAACACTCTACGATCCTGTTAGAACGAGACCTAAGGTTTAAAGTTTTCCGAACCCCTTAAAAAGATCCATGGCCCCCTCCGGGACTAACCAAAACCTGTGGTACCGAGCGCCAGCCACTCGGCCATTCAGGCTCAGTGTGATGATATGGGGAAATTTTAATAAATAATTCCGTATTCATTTATTGTATATTTATAATATTTTATTTTTACTTATTTTTGAAACATTATTAATATAATTATTTAAATATTAAATTAGGTGAGAGGTTTTCATATACAATTGGCACAGAAAACGACACAAAATATATTTTACTAATACAAAATATAGTAAACATCACAAGGGAAAGAAGTATTTACTTAATAGAAGAATATCTCAGTGATCAATAGTTAAGATGTGAGCCAAGAAGACTTGTAGGTTATCGATATTGCCATCTTGACAACAAGTCCATGAACATCTATGAAATATCCCGAGTCCATTTCAGTTCTATAATTCCTGATATCCAGAGTCAGACTCATAAATGCTGAAGTATCTGGAGTTAGATATAAGATGAGACTTCTTTTTACTTCTTACCATAGAAAGGTTCAGGCCATGAAGATATCCAAAGAATTTACCCGGACTTCTAAAGTACCGGACGATACATGAAAACGTAGTCTAGGTAAGCCCGTCTTCGTGGAGCCCTTCTAAACCGTAATTTAGTGGGACTTTTATGGTACCCAGGTCATCTCTTGTGCTTTATTTTTTATCGCTATCCTTTTCCTTCAACTTCTGACTTTTTCTGCTTAGGCGATCGATATTTAAGTGCAAAGTTTGCTTCTTTCATAAATATTTCAAGAACATAACCGGCTTTGTTCATTGTTTTGCTTCTAGCCAAGCGAATGCATAAACTAAATTAAAAGAATCGAGTCTTTACAATTAGCTGTTTTGAAGACCTTATTCGAAGGATTTCTTTTCAGAATAAAATTTATTTCGCTTTATCCGATAGAAGGTAATATTGACAAATGGTTAAAAAAAAGAATTCTAGACAAACACATCGAATGACTTCAGTGTAAACATTTTGGAATTGTATATCAATAATCGAATGTGACCACTCAAGGATTGTGTTTAACTGATTGTATAAAATAGAGTAATGCGGAATATTTGTTAAACCTAACTTGAATTTTATAATTAAATTTATGTTTATTTATAAAAGAGTTATTTCTTTAAAAGAGGCGTTTATTTTGTTGAAAAATTCATTTTTACGTCACTTAAAGTATTGTTCATTCTGAGACAATATTTTTGTTCCATCTACTCTGAGAAAAGATGTTTATTTCGAAAGAACTTCTCAATTTGGAGGCTTTTTACAAATTAAACCATGTTTTGCTTCTTTACAAGAATGGAAAGAATGGAATTTACTATTAGTAAACAAAAGTGGAACAGTGTGTTCTAATGCAGCTAAATAATACTTAGACTATTGTATTTGAGGACTTAAGGCAAGCTCTGCATCGATGTTATTCTCTTAGCACTACACAAGAGCTACGTGCAGTTTGAAGATAAGCAACAGACGCGGAGAGTACCTCCTCAACACTCTACGATCCTATTAGAACGGGACCTAAGGTTTAAAGTGGATTCCGAACCCTACAAAGATCCATGCCCCTCCGGGACTCGTACCAAACCTGTGTTACCGAGCGCCAGCCACTCGGCCATTCAGGCTCAGTTTGATGATATGGGAAATTTTAATAAATAATTCCGTATTCATTTATTGTATATTTACAATATTTTATTTTACTTATTTTTGAAACATTATTAATATAATTATTTAAATATTAAATTAGGTGAGAGGTTTTCATATAAAAATGGCACAGAAAACGACACAAAATATATTTTACTAATACAAAATATAGTAAACATCACAAGAGGAAAAGAAGTATTTACTTAATAGAAGAATATCTCAGTGATCAATAGTTAAGATGTGAGCCAAGAAGAATCGCAGGTTATCGATATTGCCATCTTGACAACAAATCCATAAACATCTATGAAATATCCCGAGTCCATTTCAGTTATATAATCCCAGATATCCAGAGTCGGACTCATAAATGCTGAAGTATCTGGAGTTAGATATAAGATAGACTTCTGTTTACTTTCTTACCATAGAAAGGTTCAGGCCATCAAGATATCCAAAGAATTTACCCGGACTCCTAAAAGTACCGGACGATACATGAAAACGTAGTCTAGGTAAGCCGTCTTCGCGGAGCCCTTCTAAACCGTAATTTAGTGGGACTTTTATGGTACCCAGGTCATCTCTTGTGCTTTATTTTTATCGCTATATCCTTTTCCTTCAACTTCTGACTTTTTCTGCGTAGGCGATCGATATTTAAGTGCAAAGTTGCTTAAGTTCTTCTCCTTAAATATTTCAAGAACATAACCGGCTTTGTTCGTGTTTGCTTCTAGCCAAGCGAATGCATAAACTAAATTCAAAGAATCGAGTCTTTACAATTAGCTGTTTTTGAAGACCTTATTCGAAGGATTTCTTTTTCAGAATAAAATTTATTTCGCTTTATCCGATAGAAAGGTAATATTGACAAATGGTAAAAAAAAAAATAATTCTAGACAAACGCATCGAAATACTTTGTAAGCATTTTGGAATTGGGTATCAATGATCGAATATGATAACTCAAACATTGTGTTTAACTGATTGTATAAAATATAGTAAGGCGGAATTTTATATTTTTAAAGGTTTCAAAATTAAAATACATTTTGATTACTTATATAAATACCTGTAGGAAATAAAAATATTTAATCAAGAAAATTAATTTTCCTTATTAGGTATTAATATTCATTGCTGTAATTCACTATAGCCAGTGCTGAAAAATAAAAAATTTTATAACAAATTTAAAAAAATAAATGCTGCTTAAAAATTCGGAATTTAAAATTTTTCGATAAATAATTTTTAAAAACACTGAGATAAGCTGATACGAAATAATTCCTTATTCATTTATTATATGTTTATAATATTTTTATTTTCGCTATGGCATTATTAATATAATTGTCCAAATATTAAATAAGTTGAGAGATTCTCATATACAATTGGCACAGAAATCGAGAAAAAGTATCTTTAACTAATACAGATCATAGTAAATATTAGAAGATGCAAGAAATATTTACTTAATAGAAAAATATCTCAGTGATCAATAGTTAAGATGTGAGCCAAGAAGAATCGCAGGTTATCGATATTGCCATCTTGACAACAAGTCCATAAACATCTATGAAATATCTCGAGTCCATTTCAGTTATATAATCCCAGATATCCAGAGTCGGACTCATAAATGCTGAAGTATCTGGAGTTAGATATAAGATAGACTTCTGTTTACTTACTCTTACCATAGAAAGGTTCAGGCCATCAAAATATCCAAAGAATTTTCCCGGACTTCTAAAGTACCGGACGATACATGAAAACGTAATCTAAGCAAGCCGTCTTCGCGGAGCCCTTCTAAACCGTAATTTAGTGGGACTTTTATGGTACCCAGGTCTTCTCTTGTGCTTTATTTTTATCGCTATATCCTTTTCTCTCAACTTCAGACTTTTCTGTGTAGTCGATCGATATTTAAGTGCAAAGTTGCTTCTTCTTAAATATTTCAAGAACATAACCGGCTTTGTTCGTGTTTGCTTCTTGCCAAGTGGATGCATAAACTAAATTCAAAGAATCGAGTCTTTATAATAAGCTGTTCTGAAGACCTTCTTCTAAAAAGATTTCTTTTTCAGAATAAAATTTATTTCGCTTTATCCGATAGAAAGGTAATGTTGACAAATGTATTATTTGGTTAAAAAAAAAGAATTCTAGACAAACACATCGAATGCCTTGTAAACATTTGGAATTGGATATCAATGGGTATTTTCTCGAGAATAAACATTTTGGAATTGGATATCTATAATCGAATATGATAACTCAATGGTTGTGTTTAACTGATTGTATAAAAAATATAGTAATGCGGAATATTTGTTAAACTTTAACTTGAATTTTTAAAATTAAATTTATATTTATTTATAAAAGAGTTATTTCATTAAATAATACATATATTGTAATAAAAAATATAGCTATTTCATTAAAAAATTAATTCTTGCATCACTTAGTTGGAAGACACTATTTCTTCCCAACTCCCTTGAAAAGATGCTTGTCTCGGAAAGGTTTCAACTTTTGAGGTTTTCTACAAATAAAGCCAAGTTTTGACTTTTACACAAGAATGGATGTGATGCTCAGACAGTCCATATGTCATCGATTGCAACAATTAGTAAACAAAAAACATTATGTTTGAAAAATATGGTGAGTGGGGCAGAAATCCCAGTTGAAGTGCTCTGAATAGTTTTTAACTTGCTTCCGAACATTTGGCTGAACTTTGTCATTTTGATAAATGACATCGTTGTGTCTTGAATAATACATATTTTGCAGGTTTTTATTTCAATTCTATAGTCTAACTTATCAATTTCGCAAGGTTCACAGCGTTCATACTTTCGTGCTCTTGGTATTTCATTCCAAAACCACCGTCTTGAATCTATGAAATTATTATCGATTAGTTCTTTCAACTATAAGCTTCTATAAGAATTAAATGCGATTCCGATGCAATTTCTTTCATTTAAAAATGTAAGTTAATTTTCCCATAAATGTTTTTTTTAAGTACAGTATTAGACGAGTTTAAAATGAAGAAAAAATATATGTTCCGGTTTCAACGAAAGGGCACTTATTAAACATTAAAGCCTTTATAGGAGTTTTATGACATGAAGTATTTGTAGGTCTAATTTATCCGGTAAATATATTAGTACCATCTGTTAGAAAAAAGCACGAATTATATTCGGTATTTAATATTTAATTTGCGATGGTGTAAATATAATAAACAAGATGGGGAAGCAAAGCATTTCAGGGGAATTTTAAAAGGTTTCTGATACATATTTCAATACAATATGAAATAAAACACCCAGAAGATATTTTGACAAGTATGCAATAAATTATGTTGTTACCACCATATCGGGCTTTAAAAGCAATGCTACTAGCAAAAATCAAAATTTTGATTGAATTACTTAATGTCTCGATTGCGTTACGATATAAATTTTTATATTAACTGCAGATAATATTTTTGTGGCGTTTTTCCTTTGTTAGCAATGTTAATCAATCTTTCTTTTAGTATTATTATTAAAAACATTGTTTTGTCAGGGCAGGGATCTGGATGTCTGTACTGGATAATGTAAGTGAAACCTTGTTGTATTTATTTTTAGGGATTTATAATTTTATAATTTTATAAGAGCAATTGGGAAGTTTCATAGAAAATTATTTATCTTAATATATTTTTGAATTTTTATCTATAGTTTTGTGATTTTTTTTACATACATTTATCGAAATGATATGTAATAAGTAAGAGATCGCATAGAAAGCACAAATTGCAAGAGTTGAATGAAAAATGTTGATGGATAAATGCAAATTTATATGATTATTATTATAAAAAAGAGAAAAAAAGGCCAAGAGTCAATAAAAAAAATTATTTACAATCGCAGTAAATTTTTGTAAATAAAAATATTGTAAAGAATCGAAACTCAGGACAGTGAAATAATAAAAATTACCATTATTAATTTAATTTAATTATTTTCTTATCCCTTTAAAGGACTTCTTTAATAGACAAGAGGCAAATTAGTAAAAGAACATGTTTATATGGATTCTTCAGATTTCACTGTCTTCAAGCTAATGTGGTTTTGTGATGTCGTAGCAATAACGTTACAGTTTCTATTTGAAAAATAAGTATAGAAATATGGTTAGTGGAAATAATTTTCATTAATTAAAAGTATATCAGAATAGTAATATTTCCAATAAAGTTCATTAAAATTATTATTAATAAAAGAAATTTTCAAACATTATTTTATTCGCTCAATTTTTATATGGCTTACATATTATTTTTGAATGTCGAAAACTACCACCAACATCATTCGGTACTAAAACTGTAGATATGAAGAGGACTCAGCGTTACAATGAATATCAAAATTTTGTCATTATTATTTCGAACGCACAACTCCAGGCATGTCGTGTCGACATGTTTTTGAAAACTGTTTAGATGTGTGGTGCAAAACTATCATTAATAGTTTATATATCTCATGTATATAAGAATTTTTAATATATATACTATATAGTGTAAGTATTTGAAAACTTCGCCTACCCCATTAAATACTGGTCGGTAAAAAACATCAATGAAGGGCAGTTTCGTGTTGTTGTGACCACAGATGGTCGGGGTGAGTTTACTAAAAATTAAGAATGTTTAGCTTCTCCTTTTTATCTTTTGATTGGTGACTTTATGAAAGGGTAAGTGAAGAGATTGCAAAGATGGTAGATGATGTTGGTCAAAGATTGGTTCCAATGATCAAAGACGTTGACTACTAAAGTGTGACATTCGACGTTATTTATGGATAGGGGTAAATTACCGCAAAAGAATTTAGCTGTTAATGTGGTGGTGAAGTGATAATATGTGTTAATCCAGGTAATTTGGAAGATTCCTTTTGTGTGGAAGAAATCGACCTTTGACCCTCAAAAGATTAGCAGCATTGTCTGATCTGATTAGGTGTCGATATCACTCCCATTTAACGAGAAAGCATATATGCCCTTGGCTGATATTAAAGTGGAAATCCAGCCAATAATAAAAGATGAGTGGATGATCTTAAGGACGTAAAATATGTGGGTGACATCAAAAATAGACGGAAAAAAAAAGTGAACCCTCCATCGAAATCTAATCTTGTAGAGAAGATAAAGCGGTAATGCTTAGGGCAAGTTAAAAGATCAAACTCCAGTCAAATGCGCTGGAAGGGTGAATTTTCCTTCTTCCAAAAAAAAAAAAGGACTACGATTGCTGCGACGCCAAAAGAATAAGAGATAGATGGTGAGGAAAGATTGTGTCATTCAAGTGGAGATAACCTCCTACTGAGCGTCGGCAATAACTCGATTCACGCGAGAAACCACAACCCACTCAGATTACCCAAGAAAAAAAATACTTTCTTGTAATGATCGTCAACAGTAATAGTTCTTTCCATACTTCTCTATTGACTTTGCCATGTGATGTACAGTACATGTATGTCCAGATCCTAGATACTAAGAATTTCCTTTTTTCACCATGAGCTTGATGCATCCACCAGCCTCAAACCCACACAGAGAAAGGATACCGTTTTGTGCTAAAAATACTGTATTAATATAAGATTTGTATTATTATTACTTTATTAATATTTCTCGCTTATATAAATTTCTTTATATTGTATTCTGTTCAATTCTGCCCAATCATTAAACATTCTACTATATAAATGTATATTATTGTGCACCATTGATGTAAATTCTTTACCCTTTTATAATTATTAATTTATATCTTTTTTATTTAAATCAAATGTTTCTTATTTTTTTATTTCATATGTTTCTCTCTTCTTAATTGTATAGCCTGGAGGCTTCTGAATCTTCTTTATTAAAAAATTGGTTTTTAATGTAAATTATTTATTTGTTAGCGGACTTAAGGTATATTTTTTGAATTGATTTAATAGGCATTTCTATTTTAGTTTGTATATATTTTTTAGATTAAAATAAAAAACACATCAGGGATAGCGTTCGGTAGTATGGATCTCCTTTCTGTTTTCCTCGAATATAGAAGAACATTCCTGTCATTCGTTTAACTGATTTAATTTGTTCATTATGGGTATAGACAAAGGAATTTTTCAGTTTGGCATTGTCTGTCGAGTTTTAACCTTAACACCTTTGGTTGGGAACCTAGCAAGCGCTAACCACCAAGCTGTTACGGTCCAAATGAATTATTTACAAAATGAGCAATTTCATTAATGGCTGCCCAATTACTCATTAATAATTTTTTTTTCAAATTGGCAGTTTTTATAACACATTCTTAGAATATTATTCAAGGTCATTCATAATTATCTACACCAAAGATACTCTTCTTGAAGGCGTGTTTCACTGGATGTTGAGGGAACGTGAAAATAATTTAGGAATAGCGGAAAACATCATTAAAAATACTGAATTGCCACTTTTCTTTTTTATTTCCTTTTTCTTTCACAAACACAGAACTCACGAAAAGTGTGTTCTCATCTTTTACTATATATAACAACGATAAATATCGAAATAATTTTGATACTGTTCCTTACTTTAATCGTCATTAGTACAAGATTTTAAAAAGCAAATTTTCATTAAACAAGTTCAAGGATTCAATCAAGTATCAGGGGCAAGTTTTAATATTGGACTTCAATAATTTTTAATTTTGAATACTGAAACTTGCTTTTCAAGTTGAATAACTGTTGTGAAGCGTCATCATAAATTTATATGGTTGAAAATTGCTATAATACATTTGCTTTATTGTTAGACTGCTATTGTGCAAAAAGTGGAACAAAATTTAAAATGTAAAATCAAATTTAAAAAAAAATGTTTATAAATACCAGAAATTTGAGTCATTTGCTTAATTTATCGTTTGAATTAATTAATTAAGTTTAATTTCACATTAAAATTATTAAAGGCTATGTTTGAAAACTTGCTTATAAAGTTCAATATCTATTGGGAAGATATATAAGTTTATGTAACTGAAAATAATATAATGCTATATGCCTTGTTGCAAGGCTGATATTTAAAGAAATGCAATATATTTTAAAATGTAAAATCAGAAATAAAACACGAATGTGTCATTAGATTAAACTGCTAACTAACCTAAAAAAATTGCTATCTTATAAAAGGAATTTATTTTAATCTAGAGAATTGAGTGAAAAAAAGGTGGTCGTAAAAGAAAATTTCACCTAGAGACATAGAAGAGAAAAAAAGTTGGGACAAAATTGATCTAGATTACGTCTTTAAAACTAAGAATTTTACGAATTTCATGTAATAGAATAAAAGGTTAATTTATTAAGAATCAAACTTTTCTCCACTTGAAGGAAATGAATAAACTTTTTCTTTTGTAATTATAAGTCTTCTTATTCTTCTTGATTAAAGCATCAGCCCCATGGTGGGTCAAAGCCGTCTGCCTGCTGGCAGATATAAGACTCTAATTAAAGTGACAGAATCGAAAATAGAATTTTTTTTTTTAATTTTTATGACAGTTACAAAATGATGCGAAAACGAAACTTCAGTCCGAAACATTTTCTTTTGCTATATATATTAAATTTTTGAAAGCTATCTTATTTAAAGGCATATTATATTTTTCACATGTGTAATGGTGTGAATTCGGCAACCCGATTGTAACTGGGTGTAATTGGGTTGTGATACTTGAGGGCACCAGTTTGAGAACTTACAGCTTTATTGGCACACGCACAAACACCACACACATACAATTAGAGACATACAATATTTAACACATTTAAAAATCCGCTAATTATAGATTCGAGGAAGGACTATTTCTAAGCCGAAAACTCGAAACTTCGCTATAAGCAGAGTGCGCGAAATATACTTCCTCTCCAAGTGAGAGGCTACAGACCAACTAATGCGTCATTATGCGCTAAACATAGTTCCTCTAGAGAGGAGAGACTAGAAGGAGACCACTATTAGTGGAAGAGCTGCACTTCTAAATCTAAAGCGGCCTGATGGCCATTTGGCTAGGAGCTCTGGCCGTTGGCACGACAGGCTTCAGGTTCGAATACTGGAGACGGCATGCATGTTAGTGGTTTGGAATTCTCATTAAACTGTAGGCCTCAGTTTAATTAGCCTAAAGTGTTAGCCTAGTGACCGAAATATACTTTCTTTCCGGGAGAGAGTCTGTAATTAATGCGCTAAATATGTTTTCTGTTGGGACGAGAGACTATAACCTAAACGTTTCTCATTGTGAGCGCAGGTTGCGCTAAACTTCCTCTCGCGTGAGAGTCTCTAAGCCGATTGACCATTTCTCCTAAACGCCTCAGGAGACACACTTGCCATTGTGTAGGAGGAAGCACGATTACATAAGTAGTTATAGCTTGGCCGATTAAACCATAGTTAAATAAATTTTTTGACGAATATTGGCATGTATGGTAATAACTCAAAAGTAAAGAAAAAAAGATTTACAAAATTATTCAAAAGATCTAAAAATCGTTATAAAAAATTAAACCGACAGACCAATATATATTTTTCTTAATCCGGGAGGCTTTCTCTGTATTATGCAGCAAAAGAAATTTGACAAATTTATTACAGTAAATTGAAAAAAGAAAAAAATAGTTTATGTGATTTTGCGTTTTCGCAGCGTCGTAAATGGGTTAGTATATAAGAAAAATACTTATTTGTCTTATTACTCCAACTTTCTTCTCTCTGTTAAAAACACAGAATAAAATGTGTAATTTATTTACTCTTGGTACATGAAAAGCAAAGCAGTATTTTTGTAACACAGACGGAGAACTGAAACGGCAACCTGTGTAATATTTAGGCAGCTCACGAGAATGCGTTATCTAAAAGTGGGGAGAGTGCGCTGAATGTTTGATGACCCGTGAAGAAGCCCTACTGAACTATTTAAAACATTAGGTTAATGTATCCGCGAGATCAATAAGGGAACAGCCCTGCGATTAGCGGCCGGCCTCTCGTGTAAGGGGTTGGTTCAGACAAGAATAAAGTTAGCGTCTGCAGTAAGATTTAGAGAGAGAAAGTATCAGGTAGAGGATAGTAGAACATGCATTAAAATAACATTCTCCAATTAAATTGAAATAAATTATTTAAATGTATTGAATGAACCAGTGAATTTATGATTATCTGTGAATGAATTGTGTTGGTTTAGTAATAAGTCTTTTATCGTAATAATAATTAAATAAAATGATAAATTAATTTGCACATTTAAAATAAAAATAAATATGTTTTGAGAATAATACTTTTAGAATATCTTTTTCAGATTGTAAAGTTATGCTTAACACTTTCATTGAAAAAGCGTGTAGAGACTTCTTTATCTTGAGATAACTTTTGGAATATACAAATCTACAGTTATGCAGATTAGTAGTAGTCATATTAGACCCAGATCTATGGTTTAAAGTGGATTCCGAACCACTATAAATATTCAGGGCATTGCCAGGATTCGAATCCGAAATTTGTCACAACAAGAGGCAGAGCACTAAAAAGTCTTGAATATAGCCATTAAAAATAAAAAACAAAGCGAAATATCCAAATATAATGTTATAGTTCCTCAATTTATTAGTAAGTAATCGTATTTGATTACGAAAAGGAGATATATTGTTGCCCATATATACTAGCTAGAAGCAGCGTTATTGAATGGCCTCCCCGATGGCTGTTTCTTTTCCGTTGGATTTCTACCTCTAGAATTACATAAAAAAAATCAGGTGCATTGAACGAATGCAAGTAGAGCAGTGACTAAAGGGGAAAGTATGGATAGACGGAGTGCATAAATTAACAAACCGATATAAGGTTCTTAAATATCTGAAAAGATATAACTGCATACTTGTAAAACAATAATGATTTTCAGTAGACCACCTGAAACAATACGCCAAAAAGGAAAGAAAACAGTTATTAAATGTATACATTGAATAAATTCAAATAACATAAAAAATAATAAACCTAATACATTGTAAATTCTATAATCCTACAAAAAGAATAGTTATTTTACAAATACGCTTTCTTGTATAAGAATATCTATCGCAGCCCAACGGTTGGAATACGCTTCTTACTAAGTGATAGTGACTGCTGTCAACCTTCGTCATACATCTTGTGCACAAAGCGATTGTGAGTCGGTCGCATGGACGACCATCTCGAAAGACAAGCCCCAGCAACTTCATCATCGACCCCTCTGCCATTGTGTCACTGTCGAGCCCCAATATTGTCTCAACAATCAATCATCGATAGATATTGTGGAGTGAGTGCATTTTGGCATGCGCCGATAAAGGACTGGGCATTAGCTTGTGCATGAATGCGTGGTTGTCATTGTGTTTCGCAAGGAAAGTGCACTTTAGATTTATGGATTGCGACAATTAGTTATTGTACCTAGCCGTATTTCATCTGGGGTGCACTTCGGGTATTGTAAATACTACAACAATGGCGTTGTTTAAATCTTGGTGGGTATTATTATTAATAAAGATGTTGCATGTTTTGTAATTCACTTTTTCCATTTTTTGAGAACTTGTTTTAATTTAAAATAGCATATCTGTAATTAAGTAAAATCAAAAATCAAAAATAAATAAATATTTAATTCATTACTTAATGGAATTTTAAATGAAAATGAATATTTATTATAATAAAATCCCACAACCATATTCCAAAAATTCTGTCACGGGCTTTCTCAAATTTTAAAAGCTCTAGAAAATACTTTTTAAATGGTTTTCAAAAATGAATTTTGTATTTGTTCTCTTTTGTAATGTCTTCCACTATACATTGTATTCCCCTAGAGGGAAAAAAAAGGTGTACAAAACAGAGTATGAAGTGGAAATCCAAAGAAACAGTGAAGATTAGGACCTGATATGTGTGTGGTCTCGATTCAGTGTTGCTCATGGATACACACTAAATTATTTTTCAAATTAAAAACGCAATATTTAGCTGTCATATTTATTAAAATTTGCTAAGGCAGCATTGATAAACTGTAACACATAACACAGAAAACAAAATTATATACCAAATATGTAAATATCATCTTAAAGACATGTTCGTTTATCTTTGTACCCACCGTACTGCTTGGTACCTACACCCAACTCTTCTGTACACTCCCTTTCCCCATCTGCCATTATCGGTTTCGAAGTTTGAGGGGCGAAAAAAAGTGCAAAGTCCAAAATCTACCATAAGGGTCAACCTGTCCTTAAAGAGAATATATCAACCTTGAATTCTTCTCTGTTGGATATTTTGTTTCAGGAAGATATGGTGGATCCTTACTGAAATGTTCTGCCAAACAGCGTTGTGGTGATGAAACACGTTATAAAAGCATAAACCAATCAACAATTTAGCCCGAATAGTGGCCAGACAGCATTCATGCGAGAACTCCACTTCAGAAGAGAATTGAACTCCAGAAAGTTTGCGTTCTTCTCATTAAATCACAAGATTCAGATTTGAAACACAAGATGCCACCGGATTCTTAGCAGTAATTAAATTCAAATTAAATACCAATTAGACAATAACATCATCATAAAATCAACAGAACATGATCTAGCATACAATTTTAATATTTAACACAAATTATTGTATTAATATGTTTTAAGTATTAATTAAAAAAAAATCTTTTTTCAATTAATTATTCTTGACAAGTTAATAATGAAATATTTAGATTTAATTAATGCTACAAATTACAAAATTGTATAGTATTAATTGTTAAATTATTTTCTTAAAAACATTTATTCTAACTATTTAATTTCCAAATTATTTTTAATTACCTTAATTAGCAAACTTTTTCTGTGTTAATGAATACTTTTATTTAACAATAATCAATTACTTTTTAAGAAAGGCTCTTAAATACTTTCAAAACAAATTAAAATATGATTAATAATCAAAAGCCAATTTTCGGCCATTGATACTTTAAAAAAGATAATTAGTTTAATGTTTTAAAGTAATTATCACTTATAACAGATGAGCACTAATTGCTGACTGTTAAGGAACCTTCCGATGTGCCTTCAATACAAAAGATAAAATGACAAATTAAACTATCCGTTGTCACTCCACATTTAAAGCATCGATAACAGCAGTGCAGTTTTCTCAGCAACAAAGCACTAATTACTTCAAAGCATTATTTTCTTAATCTTCCTCCAGTTAAATGCTTAATTGAATCAGCGGAAAACTTTAATTGTATCTCTCCAAGTGCTGTTGAGTCAACCGTGGTTAGAGTATTTTTCGAGTCATAAAAATTGCCAGCATGTCTCGTGGTTTAATTGAGGTAAGCGGGGTAAAAAAATAAACTCCATATAAATTTGTATTCGTGATGAGATAAAAAATAAACACAAGTTTTGTTTTGGTCGGGGACCATTTTTTTTAAAAGGTAAAAGACTTTAGTTCCTCACAAAAAAAATTGGAGATAGGGAAAAAATAAATTAGCGTAAGTAATTCTTGAAATAATTGCTTTGCGGCCATTTGGGGATTTTTTTTCTTTTTTTTTTTTTGCTGGTAACAGAAAAAAAGTTTTTTTATTATTGAAATTTTCTCTGAGTTTTTTCTTTATTTGATTCGCTTTACATGAAAATGCTAAAGCAAGTAATCACAAATTGCTTTATGCTAAGTATCTGCAAGTTTTTATTTATGATTAAATCAAACTGTAATTACTATTATTTATCTAACTAGTCATTTTAGTCTTATGAAAATGACTCTAATTTTAAATAATTCATATTTTAAGCTGCTTTTACAGCCAATACTTTAATTGCAATAAAAATGTTACCACCAGAAATTTGAAAAACAAAATACTACTGTATTATTAGCATTAATTAAATTCAAATTTAATACTAATTAGATAATAACAGCATCATAAAAATCAACATAATATGATCTAGTTTACAATTTTAATATTTAATGCACGTTATTGGATTAATTTGTTTTTTATTATTAATTTAAACCAAATTACTTTCAATTAATTATTATTGACTAGTTAATAATGAAGCATTTATTTTTAATTAATTCTACAAATTGCATAATATATATTTTAGTATTGAAAATAAATTTGTATAATAATAATTATTAAAATATTTTGATTAAAAAACATTTCTTTTAATGTCTTTCCAAAATTATTTTCAATTATCTTAATTAGTAAACTTTTATGTGTTAATAAATGTTTTAATTAACAATAATCAATTATCTTTAAAAATGCTTTTAAATACCTTCAAAACAAATTAAAATATGATTAATAAGCTAATTTTCGATCATTAATACTTAAAAAAAAAGATAATTAGTTTAAGAGTTTAAAGAAATTATCACTTATAACTGATGAGCCCTAATTGCTGACTGTTAAGGAATCTTCAGATGTGCCTTCAGTGCAAAAGATAAAATGACAAATTAAACTATTCGTTGTCACTCCACATTCAAAGCATCGATAACAGCACTGCAGTTTTCTCAACAACAAACCACTAATTATTTCAAAGCATTATTTTCTTAATCTTCCTCCAGTTTAAATGCTTAATTGAATCCCGTGGAAAACTTTAATTGTGTCTCTCTAAGTGCTGTTGAGTCGACCGTGGTTAGAGTATTTTTCGAGTCATAAAAATTGCCAACATGTCTCGTGGTTTAATTGAGGTAAACGGAAAAAAAAAAC
The DNA here is from genome assembly GCA_021605095.1 of Caerostris extrusa. Taxonomy (NCBI): domain Eukaryota; kingdom Metazoa; phylum Arthropoda; class Arachnida; order Araneae; family Araneidae; genus Caerostris; species Caerostris extrusa. Next base: position 28,997 of record BPLR01015182.1, read on the forward strand.
TGCATATAAATTTCTATTCGGGATGCGATAAAAATAAACACAAGTTTCGTTTTGGTCAGGGACCATTTTTTAAAAAAGGTAAAAAACTTTAGTTCCTCACAAAAAAATGGGATATATGGGGAAAAATAAATTAGCGTAAGTAATTCTTGAAATAATTGCTTTGCGGCCATTTGGGGATTCTTTTTTTTTTTTTTTTTTTTGCTGGTAACAGAAAAAAAGTTTTTTTATTATTGAAAAGTCTGAGTTTTTTCTTTATTTGATTCGCTCTACATGAAAATGCTAAAGCAAGTGTTTTGCATCACAAATTGTGCTAAGTATCTGCAAGTTTTATTTATAATTAAATCAAACTGTAATTACTATTATTTATCTAACTAGTCATTTTAGTCTTATGTAATTTAAAAGTAATTCATATTTTGAGTTGATTTTACTGCCAATACTTTAATTGCAATAAAAATTTTAACACCAGAAATTTGAAAAACAAAATACTACTGTATTATTAGCATTAATTAAATTCAAATTTAATACTAATTAGATAATAACAGCATCATAAAAATCAACATAATATGATCTAGTTTACAATTTTAATATTTAATGCACGTTATTGGATTAATATTTTTTATTATTAATTTAAACCGAATTATTTTCAATTAATTATTATTGACTAGTTAATAATGAAGCATTTATTTTTAATTAATTCTACAAATTACATCATATATATTTTAGTATTAAAAATAAATTTGTATAATAATAATTATTGAAATATTTTGATTAAAAAACATTTCTTTTAATGTCTTTCCAAAATTATTTTCAATTATCTTAAATAGTAAACTTTTATGTGTTAATAAATATTTTTAATTAACAATAATCAATTATCTTTAAAAATGCTTTTAAATACCTTCAAAACAAATTAAAATATGATTAATAAGCTAATTTTCGATCATTAATACTTAAAAAAGATAATTAGTTTAAGAGTTTAAAGAAATTATCACTTATAACTGATGAGCCTAATTGCTGACTGTTAAGGAATCTTTGGATGGGCCTTCAATACAAAAGATAAAATGACAAATTAAACTATCCGTTGTCACTCCACATTTAAACCATCGATAACAGCACTGCAGTTTTCTCAGCAACGAAGCACTAATTACTCCAAAGCATTATTTTCTTAATCTTCCTCCAGTTAAATACTTAATTGAATCCGAGGAAAACTTTAATTGTGTCTCTCTAAGTGCTGTTGAGTCAGCCGTGGTTAGAGTATTTTTCGAGTCATAAAAATTGCCAACATGTCTCGTGATTTAATTGAGGTAAGCGGAAAAAAAAAAAAAACTGCATATAAATTTGTATTCGGGATGCGATAAAAATAAACACAAGTTTTGTTTTTGGTCGGACCATTTTTTAAAAAAAAGGTAAAAAACTTTAGTTCCTCACAAAAAAAATGGGATGTATGCGGGAAAACATAAATTAGCGTAAGTAATTCTTGAAATAATTGCTTTGAGGCCATTTGGGGATTCTTTTTTTTTTTTCTCTTGTAACGAAAAAGTTTTTTTTTTTTTTTTATTATTGAAATTTTCTCTGCATTTTTTCTTTATTTGATTCCTTTACAAGAAAATTCTAAAGCAAGTGTTTTGCATCAGAAATTGCTTCATGCTAAGTATCTGCAAGTTTTTTTTTTATGATTGAATCAAACTGTAATTACTATTATTTTCTAACTAACCGTTTCAGTCTTATGAAAATGGCTCTAATTTTAAAATAATTTATATTTTAACCTGCTTTTACTGCCAATATAATAGCTGCTACAAAATTGTTTTCTTAATTAACTTGTAAAGAAGTTAAATTTTTCAAAATTTATAAGAAATCTTCAAAGCAATGGTTTTTCAGATATTCTATACGGTGCGATCCATTAAAAAAATGTTTCCCCATATTTAAATAAAAAAAACCATTTTAATATAATAACTTTTTTAAATTTTTAAATTATTCAACAAAAAGTTGAATGAAATATTTAGAGAAAGTATTTCAAAAAATTTTAATGCTAATCTTAAAAATCTAAATAAGTAAAAATATATATTGATATAAATGTTACTTTCAGTACATGTCAATTTATCCGTCAATAATAGACCTTGAATAATGAAATGTTAGTCTTTTTATACTACCCTTTGTCATCATAAATTGTACAACCTTTATCTAAATTTATCATCGAATTCTCTATTATTGTAAATTTATTTTATTCTATCACAAATATCAGTAAAACAATTAGGTTATAAGAAAAAAAAAAAGAAAGAAAAAAAAACGAACGAGGACGTTTTAAAACATTACAAACGTTTGAAATAATACTACAGTTAGTATATCTAATAAAATAAAAAGAACGATGTTTAAAGAAAAATACAAAACTTAAAAATATCTTGAAATGTATTTTGCATATTTCTATCTAGAAATAAAAAAAAAAATCATTTGTACATTACATATTGAGAGGGATTAAGTAATCATTTACTAAGAATATAATATAATATTAACTGAAATATTTATTGGACTTCATAAATTTAGTGACAGTTTATTAAAGAATGAGAGTTAGTCTATGAATTTATTATTATCATCAACATTCAGTTTGTTTAAATATTTTTATTTTATTTTCTACCGATTATTGATAAAGAAATCAATACAGATATGATCAATCAAGATCAATATAGATTTTTCAAATAACAATGATTTAATTAACTTTAAAAAATATTTCAATAAAATAAACATAAATTATTTGTACAGAGAATTGCAGAAAAACTGACGTCAGCTTCATTATAAATAAAGCAGAAATTCTACTACCGCTACAGCAGCTACTGATAGTCTGAAACTAGCTTCCAATCAGAGACTAAGATCGCATGTCGCAGAATATTAGTCAATTAAAAGTCTGAATGGGCAGGAGATCGGACTTCTGATTGGCTGATGTTTAGTGACATGTGATATCTTAATGTCTGGTAGGACAATAAGTGATATACAAAATAGATGATATATAATACTTAATTGTTAGTATACAAAAGTTCAGACGCCTCTTCATTTTAGCAATTTTTTGATACCGAATGGCAATTTTTAATCGCTTTATAAATTTCCAACATTATTGTATAAATTATTGAATTTCGGTCCAGTTGGTAATATTCACTATCCTTAGTTTTACACAGTATACATAAGGCATGTTTTACAAAACTAAATATTTTTTAATAAGAAGTACTAATTAAATAGAATATCCAATTATTTATATAATTACAAAAATTATGAATATCAATATTCAATATTTTACAACATTAAAATATGTGAATTTATTACATATTGCTAGAATGTTTACACATTTCAGAAATATTCAAACACAATGAAAAGCGATTATATTTTCACATTTGATTTGTTTGGTTTTGCCACAAGTGTGAAATGATAAAATTCAATTAAATTATCAGTATTAAAAATTTATTTGACATAGGCATTTAGTAACAAATTAGAAATTTCAAAACGAATTCAGTGCAGAAATATTTAAACCTTCTGGTAATTCTTATGGAAAAAAAATAAAATAATTTGATTTTTTTTATCATATTCCTTTTCTATCAGATATTTTGAGAAAAAAGAAATCTGAGCTATACTCTAAGCTGAAAGATATGCAATAAGATCCATCTATGATGAAAGATATGCAACAAGATCCATCTATGATGAAATATATGCAATAAGATCTATGCTGTACGACCTATCTATGCTGATAGATATTAAAATCTGTGCTATAAGATCCATCTATGTTGAAAGATATGCAATAAGATCTATGCATGTTGTACGACCTATTTATGCTGAAAGATATGCAATAAAATTATGCTATAAGATCCATCTATGTTGAAAGATAAAAGATCTATGCTGTAGAATCTATCTATGCTGAAAGATATGCAATAAGATCCATCTATACTGACAGATATGCAATAAGATCATCTATGATCTATCTATGCTGAAAGATATGCAATAAGATCTATGCTATAAAATCCATGTATGTTGAAAGATTTGCAATAAGATTTAGGCTGCAGAATTTATCTATACTGAAAGATATGCAATAATATCTATGCTATAAGATCCATCTATGTTGAAAGATATGCAATAAGATCTATGCTGTAGGATCTATCTATGCTGAAAGATATGCAATAAGATCTATCCTATAGGATCTATCTATGCTGAAAGATATGCAATAAGATCCATCTATACTGACAGATATGCTATGCTATAGGATCTATCTATGCTGAAAGATATGCAATAAGATCTATGCTATAAGATCCATCTATGTTGAAAGATTTGCAATAAGATTTAGGCTGCAGAATTTATATATACTGAAAGGTATGCTAAGATCTATGCTATAAGATCCATCTATGTTGAAAGATTTGCAATAAGATTTAGGCTGTAGAATCCATCTATGTTGAAATATTTGCAATAAGATTTTTATATAGATCCATCAATAGTGAAAGATATGCAATAAGATCTATGCTATATGATCCATCTATGCTGAAAGATATGCAATAATATGATTATCTATACTGAAATATTATGATTACCTATGCTGAAAGATATGCCTCCCCTTTTTTCTTTTAATTTCAAAATCGCCATACTATATAATTAGAAAGATAGAATTCTTAATTCCTTCTTCATGCTATTATTGGACAACCTATCATACGTCATTGGAACATACGATCTTTTTCCTTTCACAGTTTACCATTTGCCGAGAAGGCAGATAAATCATCAATCAGTCCTGTTCTTTATTACTTTCAAAGCGGTGACCATTGTGACACAACTTTTTAATCACGTAAAAGAATTGGAGTGATGAAGTCTAATTACATAATTGGGTTCATATATACCCCACAGAATGGAGCTGTTGAAATACACCTTTTCTTTCTTTGTGATGCAGACCACCCAGACCGACTTGCTCGAATAATTTTTATTATTTTACTCAGTGACAAATATCTATTGGCAGGTTTAGTTAATTTATTTTTAATAAAAATTAAATTACAAATTAATAGACATATTTAAACTTATATTACAAATTTATTTTAAAAATTATATTAATTAATTATTATATAATACGAATTTAACTAAACGATATTTAAACATATTACAAATTACATTGTTGCAATAGATTGTAACAATGTAAAAATTTAATTTAAATAATGCATTTTTATATGTACAATATATCGACATAATACATTTCGTTTTGCAATAACCCTTTCATTGTATCCAATAGTTTTAATCAAATATTAGTTATAAAATATTAAAGCTTCAAAATCTCTTGCATTTATTTTAAAACATTCCACCAAGTTATATGATTGTGTTCACGTATTCTAATTTAATAATTTTTCAAACCATTTAAATATGCATTTAGAGTAATAGCTCATCTATTCACTGCATGCATAATGTAAATATAACTTTCTATCTGTTTCATTATAGAAAGTATCTGAAATAATAGATTCAGTGCAAACAGAGAAGGTTATACATTAAAATATAATTAAGTTATGTAATGAAAATATTCTAAAGCGTTGTCATAATTTCACATTCTAAAAGCGAATTTGAATTAAATTCATAAAACTTTCACAATTCTACCTGGCAGCTATCAGCAATACCATAGTTGTGATAATAATTATTATTAATTATTTTTCTTTCTTTCTCCTTATTTGAATTGGAATTAAAAAGAAACACGTAATATAAAAAAAAATAAATTAAAAAGTCAATTACTACTTTTTTTTTCACTATATTGCAGAAAGTCCTTTATAAATAATTTTCATTCATTTTTTTAAGTTTATCTGGCGCCATCTATTGGTAGATATATGCAACTTAAATCTAAAAAAAAAACTAAAATTAATTAATTAAATTTAATTACTGAATTAATATTTGAAAAACTGTATTAACATCAAGTGTCATCCACTGCAAGTTAAAAAAATGTATCTGAACTTGAGTGGATGAATAAAAAAGTAGTTTATGAACGATTGAAAATTTGAACAAGATGTATATAGGGAGAGTGTGGGCTAATAGAAGGAAATGAAAAGAAGTTACATGTGTCATAAATTATAGAATTTATTGAAAATTTAGAACCATGCAACAAAATTTAATTTATTCTCATTTTTGTCTTTAACGAATTTTGAAATAGATTAATGATTTATCACTAATATCTACATCTATAGCATTAGTTATACTAATATTAAATACATATAGCAATTATTGATATATTATTATAGTAATTATTTATACTAACATTTTTATTTTTCTAAATTAAAAAAATTTAATTTGAATCAAAGTCAAAATAGCTAAATATTTATTGCAGCTATTTGTTCCTTCCAGAGAAATATTTTGAATAACTCGAAAAAAAGGTGAAACTTTTGTCAAGAAAAGATTTATCAGTTTTTAATATTAGGTATTAAATTTTAATTCGTGCGGTTTTCTAGCAGATAGATATATTTTTATTATTGCCTTTTATGAATTAGACTGCTGAGGGCTTCATGTAAAACAACAGTTATTGCTTTGATTTTAGTGTTTAGTATGTGGCATTTTGTTTAAGTATAAAGAACATAGATTTTTTTTTAATTTCGAGTACGTTACATGTTGTGCTTAAATAAAAACAATTGTGAGATGTTTTACTTTTCGGTTTTTATTTAGAAGAAAATTTTACATAGAATTTCTGTGGAAGATTACGAAGTACATACATCACATGAAAGATCTTATTAAAAAAATGGATTAAAAACGTGCTCTCGTCAACCAAAATATTAATTTGTTTGTTTGCTAGAACATTATTAAGACATTGGAAAGTTTAATGGTGAACGTTATCGACAACAAATATTGCACTTCAGCAAAGCATTGAAAGAAAAATGGCCAAAATGCGGGGAAAGACATCATAATGCTCAGCCACATGTTGTGAAGCAAGTCAAAAACTATTTGGAAATGCATCTATGAGAAGTCATACTGAATCTCCATGTTATCCAGACAATGATCCTTCTTATTACCATATCTATTAATCAATGACCATTCCATATGACAGTATCTGAAAACACCACAAATGTCCTTAATCTTATTGAACATTCCTTCAAGAGGACCCAAAGGAGAAACTGAGGAAATTAGGGATCAAATTTCCGTTCATGACAAAATCACATCACTGCCTCACATTGATGATCATACGACTCAACTTTTTGTAACGGAGGCTGTTTTTGCTGGTCCCCGACGGACAAAGAATTGAAATTGCTGTCTGTGCTGGAAAAAGTACATCAAACTTCGAGAATGGATGGCCATCTACATCCATCATGAAAAATGAACGGAACTACTATCTTCATTGAGTCAAGGTCTGTCTTACAGGCTCTTATTGAATGTTTTTCAAATATGATCTTGAGTATTATATCTCTTTTAGAACAAATCCGCTACTTGCACATAATGTACATGCTGCAATGGATCTCTGCTCATGTGAATTTGGAAATTTAATAAAATTGCAAATTCTTTGGCGAAGAATGTCAGGAAGTCTGGATCATATTGCCATTCTTATTTTCCTTGCAGATGTAAATGCCTTGGCAAAATTGAAAATTGTAATTCTTTCTAAGATTAAAACTAAATATCAAATTACAAAGCTAAGTGTCGACAGAAAATAGTTACTACTCTCACAGGATTAAAGATGAAGCTGAAAAATTCTGATGGTGTTAGAAAATACCATAAATGTGGTAATACCCTGATGTCGAGCTTGCACCTCATCATATCTTTGATTGCTCAGCGGTTGCAGCCGCCAGGCGTTGTCTGGACCATCCCTCGGAAGAGGATTTATACTCGAGCTGGCAATCGGCATAGCCAATATTATTCGGGAGCACCATGGTATTTGATTTTATTGTACTCTTCAGGGGATACGACAGCAAAAACAACAACACATCTATCAATGAAACCTGACAGCACTTCCATGTCTTTGCAAAAGTCAAAAATTTACTGAATTCACGGATAGCCAACTAGTAATTAGTATTCTTCAAAGATAACGGAGAAAGGTAGCAATATACAATACTGACATTTGTGCATTAATTAATTTTTAATGATGTAAATGCCGTTCTTATAGACAAAATTACATGAATTAAATTTAATATCTAATATAGAAATTTATTTGAAACAAGCTTATTTATTTAATAAGTGAATTATAGCTTCATTTATAACTATTTTTTTGGTGTCATTTATATTTTCCCTTTTCTAAACATCATTTTAACATAACTTTTAAACATCATCGCATTTTCTGTTGAGATTTTTATTCGGATAACTATTTCAAATAGGATGGACATTTGGAATTCAAATATTTCTTAAATCTATGTTTCATCACAAAAGTCAACATTTGTTAAGCCTTTTATGAATGCACTGTAGCATCTAAAAATACCTGGAAACATAATAAAGTCACAAAACACAGTGAGCTAGATCGATGAAAGACTTTCAATATTTCATTTCGGTATGTTACTGCATCGGCTTTTGAAATCAATTCAGACCCAGGCTCCATGCAGGGAAAACCATATTTCTCTTTCGGGGCAAGCTTTTTTGTGAACAATGTTTATCCATTTCTTTTGAAATTGTTGCTTACTGTGTCTGAATAACTGAATCGATTTGAAAATAAAAATTGCAATAGATTTCGATGGAAAAAATATGTGCACCAGGAATTCTCAAACAAGTTGAAAGACAGATCTCCAGAGCTTACATAGTGGATTTTAGATTTTTTTGAGAATTTATTTTTTCTAAATTCGTTTTAGGAAATATCCACGACGAATACTAAAAACCAACCTTTTCTTGTGTTGCTCTGCAACAAAATTCTCATCTGACACGTGATGTTATAGTTAAATTTTCTTTGGAACTTAACTTCTGAATATATTTGTATCAAAAGATGTCACCTTACATTGTGAAGATAAATTTTTTATTTATTTAAAAAAAAGATTTACTCTACATAATATCGCTATATTTATGATACTTTAAAACCTAATGTACTTAATATACACTCAAGAGCCAAAACATTGGAACCACCTGTTAATAACGAGTTGGCCCACCTTAGGCGCACAACAACCCGCCTTGGCATGGATTAATACTACCACTTAATACCAGTTAAATACTACTTCCACCTGATCACGTGCCTTCCACGTCATCCAGGAGAATTCGTTGCAAAAATGTAAGGGTGGTCATAATGCTTTGGCTCTTGAGAGTATTATTTACTATATACTAGTACAATCATCATCAGTGGCGCAACAACCCTATGTTGGGCCAAGCCTTTTGCCTACTGCCAGATTTCAGACAGGAGATATTTTCTTTTTTACTGGCTAGGGTTGTTAATATTACGCGCAACGTTCTGCAAACAAATTCGAACCAAACCACTGTAAACAACCATGGAACTGCCGATTTCTGGTTCTCTCAAATCAGAAACCTATGGCACTGAAAACCAAAGAGCCAGTCACTCGGCCATTCAGGCCCCATATATAAACACCACTATGCTTAAACATGGGCCTGAACGGCCGAGTGACTGAGCTCTGGCGGTCGGTGCCACAGGTTTCGGGTATGAGTCCCGGTGATGCTATAGTGGTATGGATGTTTGTAGTGGTTCAGTATCCACTTTAAACCGTAGTTCTCGGTCTAATATGACTGTTGGGTATAGGGTGTACTATTGACAACCCTATTCCATAAAAAGAAAACATCTCTCGTCTTGAAATCTACCAGTATTTTTAGACAGCCTTGGCCCCACGGGGCTGTTGCGCCAATTATGACAATGAGGATGATGAAATTTAATTCAATTGAAACTTATTTTTTTTATTAAGTTAATTGTAGTTTCATTTATGAATGTTATGTTTGGCGTCATATATACCATCAATTTTTTAAAACAACATTTTTCTGTTGAGATTTGTATGCGGATAGCTATTTAAAATAGGATGAACAATAGGGATTCAAATATTTCTTGAATCTACATTTCATTACAAAAACAACATTTGTTAAGCATTTTATGCGAATGCACTGTAGCATCTAAAAATACCTGGAAACATAATAAAGTCACAAAACACAGCGAGCTAGATCGATGAAAGACTTTCAATATTTCATTTCGGTATGTTACTGCATCGGCTTTTAAAATCAATTCAAACCCAGGCTCCATGCAGAGAAACCATATTTCTCTTTCGGGGCAAGCCTTTTTGCGAACAATGTTTATCCATTTCTTTTGAAATTGTTGCTTACTGTGTCTGAATAACTGAATCGATTTGAAAAAAAATGGCAATAGATTTCGAGGGAAAAGACAGGGCACCAGGAATTCTCAAAAAAATTGAAAGGCAGATCTCCAGAGCTTACATAGTGGATTTTAGATTTTTTTTTGAAACATTTTTTTTTGTAAACTCGTTTTAGGAAATATCCACTGCGAATACTAAAACCAACCTTTTCTTGTGTTGCTCTGCAAGAAAAATCTCATCTGACACGTGATGTTGTAGTTAAATTTTGTTTTGGATGTTACTTGTGAATATATTTGTATCATAAGATGACATATTTAATTATGAAGTTAAATTGTTTATTTATTTAAAAAAAAAATATTTATTCTACATAATATCGCTATATTTATGATACTTTAAAATGTAATGTACTTATGCTATCATCATCAGTGGCGCAACAGCCCTTTGTCGGGCCAAGGCCGTTTGCCTACTGGCAGATTTCTAGACAGGAGAGGCTTTCTTTTTATGGATTATGGTTGTTAGCCTTCGTGCAACGCTCTACAAACATATTAGACCGAACCACTACAAATTCTTTTTCTGGTTCAAACATTCTGGCTCTGATTGTTCTGGTTCTGGTTCTGGTTCAAACATATTAGACCGAACCACTACCCTAGTTCTACAGGTGTCCGATTTCTGGTTCTCTCAAATCAGAAACCTATGGCACCGAAAGTCAAAGCGCCAGTCACTCGGCCATTCAAGACCCATATATTATACCCACTATACTTAATATGGGCCTGAATGGCCGAGGGATTAGCGCTCTGGCGCTCGGCCACAGGTGTCAGATTCGAGTCCCGTTGATACTAGGGATGTTTGTAGTGGTTCAGAATCTACTTTAAGCCGTAGTTCCCGGTCTAATAATAGGGTGTAGGATTGACAACCCTATTCCATAAAAAGAAAACATCTCTCGTCTCGAAATCTACCAGTAGGCACACGGCCTTAGCCCAACATGGGGATGTTGCGTCAATGATGATGATGATGATGATGACATTAAACTGAATTGAAGCTTATTTATTTAATAAATAAGCTAAATGAATTATAGTTCCATTTATGAATTCTATGTTTGCGTCATTTATAATATCCCTTTTTAAAACATCATTTTTCTGCTGAGATTTTTATTCGGATGAATATTTCAAATAGGATGGACATTTGAGATTCAAATATTTCTTAAATCTATGTTTCATCACAAAGTCAACATTTGTTAAGCATTTTATGCGAATGCACTGTAGCATCTAAAAATACCTGGGATCATAATAAAGTCACAAAACACAGTGAGCTAGGATCGATGAAAGACTTTCAATATTTCATTTCGGTGTGTTACTGCATCGGATTTTGAAATCAATTCAGACCCAGAACTCCATGCAGAGAAATCATATTTCTCTTTCGGGGCAAGCCTTTTTTGGCGAACAATGTTTATCCATTTCTTTTGAAACGTTGCTTACTGTGTCTGAATAACTGAATCGATTTGAAAAAAATGGTAATAGATTTCGATGGAAAAAAATGTGCACCAGGAATTCTCAAAAAGTTGAAAGACAGATCTCCAGAGCTTACATAGTGGTTTTTAGATTTTTTTTTCTAAATTCGTTTTAGGAAATATCCAGGGCGAATACTAAAACCAACCTTTTTTTTTGTGTTGGCTCTGCAAAAAAAAAAAATCTCATCTGACACGTGATGTCATAGTTAAATTTTGTTTGGAACTAACTTGTGAATATATTTGTATCAAAAGTTGTCACATTTCATTGTGAAGATAAATTGTTTATTTATTGAAAAAATATTTACTCTACTTAATATCCTATATTTATTATACTTTAAAACCTAATGCACTTATGTACTTAATATATTATTTACTATATACTAGTACAAACATCATAAGTGTCGAAACAACCCCTATGTTGGGACAAGGCTGTTTGCCTATTGGCAGATTTCTATACATTAGAGGTTTTTTCTCTTTACGGGGTAGGGTTGTTAATCTTACGCGCAACGCTCTACGAAGATATTACCGAACCACTGTAAACAACCATGGAACTGCCGATTTCTGTTTCTTTCAAATCAGAAACCTATGGCACCGTAAACCGAAGCGCTAGTCACTCAGCCATTCAGGCTCCATATATAATAATCACTATACTTAAATATGGGCCTGAATGGTCAACGCTGTCACAGGTTTCGGGTTAAAGTTCTGGCGGTGCCATGGATGTTTATAGTGGTTCGAACCATTTTAAACCGTAGGTCCCAGTCTAATAATGTTGTAGAATGTTGGGCGTAGTGCTGACAACCCTTTCTTTTTAAAAAGAAAACATCTCCTTTCTAGAAATCTGCCACAAGACAGACGGTCTTGTTCCGACATGGCTGTTGAGCCACTGATGATGATGATACTTAAATATAGATTTCCGTTAAATTTATAGAATTCCATTTGAATGTGCTGTAGGGTAAATGAAAATATATACCTTAAATGCATTGCTAACTAATGGCAAAGATTCAATGATTAATTTTATAATTAAATAAAATTTTAATTACTCAAAAATATTAGAATTGCGTTTTTAGGTATTACAAATATGCTTTTTAAGGATCTTATAATGTTAAGAATATATTTCAGTATTTTTAAAGCATTTGAATGCATTTTAAATTAATATAAAATGATAACTTTATTATATATTTCTAAATTTGCCTAAAACTATAATAAGAACTACCATCATCATTATCATTATCATCATCAATAGCACAACAGCCCTGGGAGGACCAAGGCTTTCTTTTGAAGAGATTTCCATCATTCCTCTCGGTAGCAATGGCCCTACAATTCTTAACCCCTAACACAGTAAAATCTATTTCAACTACGTCTATCCATCGCAACTTGAGTCGTGCTCTTCCTCTTTGTCCCTGTGACTGTGGCAAAACGAGCCTATTTTACAGGGTTTAAATCATTTTCTAAATACGTGAGCAGCACAATTTAATGTATTGATCTTAATAAATTTTATAATATATGAGTTTTTATAGCATTTATAAATGTCTGCGTTGTACCGTCTTCTCTAACAATCACTTTCCCTAACACCTTCCAGAATATCTCTTAAAATCTTCCGCTCAATTATACTCAAACGGGCCTTCATCAGATTTTATCAAAGTGCCTGTTTTTAGAGCCATAGACCAAAATACGTCTAATAAAGATTTTATATAATAAGAATTTAGTTTGTTTAAAAAGAACTACCACAATTGTGAAATGTAAAAACATAACTGATAATACATCATTTCTTATTTAGATATATTTTTTGTATTAATAAAAATAATCAATTTACTTGGCGAAGTAAATGGAATTTATTTTGAATAAAAAATGAATATTAGAAATCTTTTAATCTTTAGTTATTTATTGAAATATTACAGACACGTTAATGCATTATAAATTTAATTTTCAACAAATATAAACACAATTAATCATTGTAAATTTATATAAATTTGTTAAATGTTTTTAGCAATAAAGTATTATAATTTAATACAAATGTGAAAAAACATACTTATTTATATTTTTATTTAATAAAATCAACACATTAACAAAAGCACCCCCTCGAATCTTAAAATAATATGTACTTTTAATTTTTAATATATATATATATATATATATTAAATTAATAATCCTTTATGAATTGTTTTTATTTTAACTTTTCTTTATAATCAAAGATTATATGATTAATATATTTTTACTTATATGAAAGAATTCCCATTGCATAGTAGTTAAATATATTTTGGAAAAAAGATAAAAACTTATAAAATAAATATTGAGACACGTCTGGTTAATTTGGTTTTTAAAAATAACAACAAGCGAGTTTAAAAATAACAAAAAATGCTAGTATGGAACATAAGCAAACTTTAAATATGAACATAATTTCAAAGAATTTTTATGGGTATCAAAATGATTTTCACATCAACCTCTTATTTTATAAATTTTCTGATGAATTTAAAAAAAAAAAAAAACTTTCGGTAAAGATATTTTAAAATTTGCTGATTAAAAACTGGTATTTTAAATTTCGTACTAATATGCGTCTATAAATTTTCATAATTACCTTTACATTTTTAATACTTGCTGTAAAGAAAGCATAGTCAGAAACAGATAAGGTGCCACTTACCTAAAAGAAAAACAAAATAATTAATAAAATTTTGTTTAAATTAGCAAAACTACTTACTAAAAAGAACAAAAATTATTTATAAAAAGAAGATATTTTTTATTCACAAAAAATATAAAAACTGTGCAGACAGAATTAATGTTTCAAAATGATTTTTTTTTCTAAGAATAAGAAATTCGTTTCGTTAAAATTCGAAATGTATTAACAGAATTTTCGATGACATAATGATATATTTAAAAAAACCATATGAAAATCTTAAAGGACATTCAGCTTTTCTTACTAGGAAAAACATGAAAGGTTTACAATTTAAGAATAAATAAAAATATGTGAATTCGACTTTTGTTACAAGAATATTATAACGATCTACCCAAAGAAAAAAACGTTTGATAAATGTTTCTCTCAATTTGGGAAACAAACTTAGGACAAAAACAACAATGGAACAAAATTAAGAACATAGAATGATTCTTCTTTTAAATTATTTTCAATTGCTTTTGTTTATTCTGCTTCTAATTATGATCATTTATCAAGAATATGACGAACTACAAAAGATTTTAAAAAAATAGTATGTTTATAACTTTTTTGTAATAATTTTTTTGCATGCTAACTTCTGCGGTTGCTTTTTTGTTAAGAGTTTCATTAAATGGCAATAAAATAAATCTCTGATTATTATGATGATGGTGGTGAATGTAATTTTCAAAAAACAATTTTAATAAAGAATATTTTAGAGAATGTCACGATCAGTTCTTTTAAAAGTTTTATTTTTAGTATTTTAAAGTAAGCCAGTTTTTCAGTTTAAAATTTTTAGTGACTAAAGCTATTTTAACAAATATCAATATTATAACATATTTCAAACTGTTTAAATATGTTTGCACCTTTAGAACAAAATAGATGTCACAATTTTTTGATTTTAAAACACGAGCAGAAAATTTTTCCTAACTTCAAAAAGCGGAAATGAGAACGATTATCTTTTAACGAGTTTAGCTGTTTGTATTATTAAATTGCATGCAGTAGAAGAGAATGAATGAATTAAAAAAATTATCGTCAGCAATTTTTTTTTTTTTTTCATAAAGAGCTTTCGATTTTTTTAGTTCATTAAACGATAAAATAGAATTCCATATATATGTCTCTCTAGCCATCTTATATCATGTTAACATTTTTTTATATTAATTTACAAAAAATATTTTTAAGTCAAATCAACTGATTTATACTATCTTTCAGTAAAGGAACAGAAATATTAGTATTGAATTTCATAAATTTTGTATGGTTAATAAGAAAATGAAGATCCTTTTATTTTAAAAACATTAGTTATATAGAGTAAATATGTTTTAATGTTTAATTTAGTTTAAAAACACTAAAGCTAATAAAGCTAAGAAGTATACTTAAGATGGAAATTTGTGAATTCACACGCTTACTCAGTAAAGCGAAATAAAATGAGTCCAAATTTTTTGAAACATTTGCGAATATGAATCAAAAACAGATTTATCATTAAAAAAATTATTGTTTCGTTATTAGAATTCTTTTAAAAATATATATTAATTAAAAAAAAAAAACTGACTGCTTTAAGAACATAAAACACAATGTATTGAAAAATAAATAATTAAAAAGTAACAAAAATAACAAATCACTTTCCTTTAACTATTTTCGAACAGGTAATTATATCATTCTATCACAAACTGCATCATGGAACTGGATAAATTTACTAAATTGGCGATTTTTCAAATTGATTTACCACTGTTATATCGAAAAATAATCAATTTTAGAATGATGTTCTTTGTTTTCTTACAAATAAGAGCCATTTTTAAATGATAAAAGGAAAATAACGAAGTAAGTAAGCAAAGATTAAAGACAAACGATTTTTAAAAGTTGCCAAAGTACAAAAATAAAAAACTACAGAAAACAATTTTATTTATGAATTTATTCAAAACTCTTTTGGCATCCGATCACTTTTGCAAAGTGTTTATCTTTTTCTCTCTGGAATTTGCATTTTCAATTTTATAGAAAGAAAATAAGTCTATATTTAAAATTTTTCTTTTTTGATTTTATCCAAAATCGCATGAAGAAGATAAGAAAAATATTGATCTGCATATTCGAACCCAATTTCAGGCTATAACATTTTTCTATGAATTTTAAAAGTGTATGAACACTTTTGAGAACTTTTTGTATTCTATTATAATTCTATAATGATTTTGTTCTTATATAAATCTATTCCAAGAAAAAAATTTAATCCATGCTATGAAATTAGATCAAAAAAAAATTTTAGGAAATTAAATAAATATTCTTTATATATAATTTAGAGAATTAAATTCTTACAAGTAATAACAAATATTAAGTAAATTATCTCTAAGCAAATTCATTCTTAAAATTAAAAATCAAAATGTAATTCCTTGAATGTGATTAAAAGTAATTAATATATTCTAGATGTTATTTGATGGCAATTTTTATAACGTATTTGCTTATGACTCTTGTTCAAAATACATAATTTATGATTTAAAAGAAAAACAGTTTTAAACAAACCTATAAAACAGTTTTAAACAAACCTATAAAACAGTTTGTACAATTTTTAATTTTACATTTCTTTAAATAAAATTTTTATTCTCAAAATAATGTATCACAAATTTTTATTGCTTTTTATTCTATATTAGCAAATATGAAACGGATATAATATATATAATTATTTTTTGTGAAAGAAATAGAGATGGAAATTGGCAATATTGAATTCTCATTCTAAATTTTTAAATTTCTTAGTAGTTTAATATTGATATCCTTGAAAAGTAATTCTATCGTAAAAAATATTGTTATGAAACGTTAATATTATTAGAAAAACACATTAATATAAAGCTTTTGATAGAATTAAAAACACACATAGTAATAAAACATTTATATTGCTACCGTTAAGATTTATTTTAAAAATTACAGATTTTATTCAATTAAAATTAAAAATTAACTAATTTTTCACTGTATTTTTGTGGTATTCACCGAATAAATCTGTAATGAATTCAACGAAAATTAATTGAAATAAGTATTATTATTGTAAATTATAAGAAATATTCATTCACATAATTCTTACATCATTACATATGAGTTCAACTTTATATGAAATATTTTATTTCATATTACACAAAATACAACCCAAAAGAAATTTTTATTTTTATATAACATAAATAAACAACACAATACCCTATTTCAAATGCTGAGTTCAGCTCTATTCTTTGCCTTCTGCAACTCTTTATCGATCTGCCAGCACAATAAGTAGCAACTAAATATTCAATGGGGGCGACATTTCTGACAAACAGCTATTGAAAGTCCCGTGAATTCCAAACAATCGCCTCCCACATCATAAACCTTGGGGGAAATCATTTGCTCTGAACTTTGCCATCAATGGCGTCGCTCCAAGTGATTTCCGGAGATGCAAAGCGACGACGCACTTTCTAATTAGTTGGAGATACCTCATGGTGGGAGTTTCGTTGGAAAAGTTTTCAACAGAAATGCAACCGCCGATATGCCATCAATCACAGAAATGTTTTTAATTCGTCAAAATTATGTTTTGAAAAGAAATTTTGAAGTTAAAAAGGATTTATTTTTTTCTTTAGCTATATTGATAATTGTGATTTTTATTTATTCGTATAATTTTTGTGGCCTTTGTTGTTCTATAATGCTGATTAATGAAATGTTAAACTGTTAATGAATAGTGAGGTTTTTTTTTTAAATTGCTTGCAATTGAAACTTTGTAAAATTATTTGCTATTTACTGTATGCAACTATTAGAAATCGCTTACTTGGTCTTATTCCTCTGATATTCGTAAAGTTAATTGAGTGATTCTGTTTGGGTTTTCTCTCTACGGTCATTTGTGCAGGCTTTAGGATAATTAGACAGGAACTTACAGTTTAATGTGGATTCCGAACAACTAACAAACATCCATGCCATCACTGGATTGTCTATCAGGCCGCAGAAACGGTGATAGATGCTAGCTTTACGGCTTTTATCATTCATCGCGTTGAAAACAACGCTGTTTCAAAACTATCTTTATATGAGGATCCTTTTACAGCTGTAATATGTAATATTTAGGGGCAAGATGGCCGAGTTACTAGGACTCTGATGCCCTATATCTCGGGTTTGAGTCCTGGCGGTGCCATGGACGATTGTAGTGGTTCGGAATTTACTTTAAACCGTAGGTCCCAGTCTAATAAAATGTTGGGCTTAAAGATGACAACCCTATACCGTAAAAGAAAATATCTCCTGCATCGAAATCTGCCAAAAAGCAGCCGGCCTTGGCCCATCATGGAGCTTTTTATATAAAATGTTTTATTTTATATTAAACAAAATACATCCAAAAGAGAAATGTTGTTTTTATATAATATAAACAGACAATACAATACCCACTTTCAGTTCTATTCTTTGCCTTCTGCAACTCTTTATCGATCAGCCAGCCCAATAAGCAGCAACTAAATATTCAATGGGGGCAACATTTCTGACAAACAGCCATTGAAAGTCCCATGAATTCCAGACAATCGCCTCCACATCATAAACCTTCGGCGGAAATCATTTGCTCTGAACTTTGCCATGAATGGCGTCGCTCCGAATGATTTCCGGAGACGCATAACGACGACGCACTTTCTAATTAGTTGGAGATACCTCATGGTTGGAGTTTCGTTGGAAATATTTTCGACAGAAATGCAATCGCCGATAAACTATAATCAATCACAGATATGCATTGGATTGACGAAACTTTTTTTTTAAATGAAATCTCGAAGTTAAAAAGGATTTAACTTTGTCTTTAGCTATATTTATAATTGTGATTTTTATTTCTTCGTATAAATTTTTGTGGCATTTGTCTTTCTATAATGCTGTTAACAAAATTCTAACTTTGAAGCAGTGTAGGAACATAATTATTATATAAAACGACTTTTCTTATTTTAAATTGCTTGCGATTGAAATTTTGTAAAATTCTTTGCTATTTATTGTATACAATTATTATAAATAACTTTCCTTATTTATTCTTCTGATCAATCGTTTAAGTGATAGATGCTAGTTGTACGGCTTTATCATTCCTTGCTTTAAAAAGTGTGCTGTTTCAAAACTATTTTCACTCGAGGGTAACTTTACAGTTGTAATAGATATTATTTAGGAGCCTGATAACCTAGTGACTAGAGCTCTAATAATATAGGTTTCATGTTAGTGTCCCGGCGGTATCATGGACTTTTGTAGTGGTTCGGAATCCACGTTAACCATAGGTCCCAGTTTAATATGATTGTTGAACATAAGGCTGACAACCCTAACCCGTAGGAAGAAACCGTTTCATGTTTCGGAATCTGCCAGTTGGCAGACCGCCTTGGCCCAACAAAGAGCTGTTGTGCCATTGAAGAAGAAGAAGAATAGACGTTATTTAAAAATATATATATCCTCTTTATATTTAAAGAATCAAATGTTGTATACTGGTTGCCATAGACTGTAGAGCGTCTAATATGGCTATAGAACGTAGGGCGGACAGCTTTACTCGGTGAAAAATTTGAATTTCCTTATGGTACAATCTAGAATGGGCCTGATGAGCGAGTGACTAACGTTCTGGCTCTCGATGCCATAGAGTTAGAGTCTCGGTGGTTCCATGGATGTTTGTAGTGGTTCAGGATCCTCTTTAAATCTTAGGATCCAGTCTAATATGACTGTAGAGCATTGGGCGTAGGACTGACAACCCTACCAAGTAAAAAGAAAATTATCTTCTGTCTCGAAATCTGCCAGTAGGCCCACCTGCTTCAACCCATCATGGAGCTGTTGAACTACTGATGGTGATTATTATTATTTCTTATAAATGGGCACATACTCTTTTTTTTTTTTTTCAATGGCGCAAAGGCTAATGGTGCGCCAATTCCGTCTGTCTACTGGCAAATTCCAAAATATGAGATGTTATATTTTTATGGTGTAGATTTGTTACTCCAACAACCTTGACCTATGGTTTAAAAGTTTTTTCGAACCAATATAAACATCCATGACATCGCTGGGACTCGAATCCGAAACCTGTGGCACCACGCGCCAGAGAGACTCTTACTATTAATGATATTAAATATTGGATTAATTCATTTAGTGATATATTTTCAGAATATAATGCAATAGTCTGGAAAATATAAACATACCTGGGAGTTTAAAAGTTCGAATAAATCATCTGCTAAATTTATATTTGTTAAATATTTTACGTATATTTAAAACTATCAAAAAAATGACGATTAACGAAGAATCAATAAAATAAAAGCAAAATAATAATAATAATCAATAGACCATTTTAAAGAAGAAAAATTTTTAATAATAACAATTTATATTATTTTTGTAGACTAATCTCTTCAATTTTCTCGCAACAATAGATTTAGAAAAATAATCCCTTTACGTTAAATCCCTTAATGATATATTTTTCAGAATATAACTTAATAGTCTGGCAAGTACAAACATACCTGAAAGTTTAAAAGTTCAAATAATGCAGCTACTAAATTTGGAAATATTTTACGTAGATTCAAAACTGGCAGAAAGGTAGATTAACAAAGATTCAATAATTAAAAGCAAAAAATAATAACAATAATTAATAGACAAATTTAAAAAAAATTGGCTAATAACAATTTATATTATTTATGCAGATTAACCCCTTCAATCTTCTCGAAACAATAAATTTATAAAAATAATCTCTTTACCATAAACCGTACAATTAATTTCAAACAATACGAAAATCCTTATGGCCGATTTACCATAAAAAAGAATGAGATATAGATTTAAAAAGTCCAAGGATATTATTTCATTTAATTATATTTTTTGTAACGAGAAGTCTTATCCTATTTCGATTTATTTTTTTATTTTAAAATATTGAAACGATTTCTTAGTAGTCTATTCTTTTTCCTATCTTTTTCGTTCGAATAGAACAAACTTTTGCAGCTGCGTTCGATATATGCAGTGAGCATGCGCGTCTTAAAGAGGTCGAAAGAACAAACAAAGGGGCTATTTCTAAGGTTACCCTGTTAGAATAAATTTTCTCCCTTGTCTCGTACTATCGTTTTCAGAATATAAGAAGCAGACGACTTTTTCTTACTACAATATAAAAATAGAATACATGGAAAAAGTCAGGCCTGGAATTTTTCAATTTATTTCAATTTGTTATTATAGCAGTAAAGAAACCGCTTTTATTTTATACCTGGAAGGACTTTTTAAAGCAGCCATTTTGGAGAATAATTGTCGTGTTTTTATTACAAAAACGACTTTCTTTTAAAATTCACAATATTTTTAGTATTGAAATTTAGAATTGTATGTTGTTTTATAATGAAAATGTTGAAAAATTACTTTTTAATTTCATTTTTTTCTAGTAATTAGTTTTAAATAAAATTTGTGTAAAAAAGTATAAGCAATAAACCAGATATATAAATTGTGTTGACAAATTTATCATAAAAAGATAGCATTTATATTTTTTTATATACGAAATTGCTTTTAATTACACTCAGTATCTGCCAGTAGACAGACGGCTTTGCCCCACCATTGCGCCAATGAAGAAGATTGGTTTAGTTTGCCGCTCTACGATCATCTTGCGCATACGAAGGCCTTTAAACAGACCGGAACCTACAGTTTAACGTGAATTCCGAACCACTCACAAACATCCATGCCACCGACAGAATTCGAACCTGAAGCCTGTGATACCAACGCCTAGAGCGCTAGCCACTTGGCCACCAGGACAAATGATGAAGTGTTACACCAGTAGATTCAAGTAGAAAAGTCCGAGGTTCGAATTTGCTCGTGGCATACATTATGAAAATCATTATTTTTCAGATCATTATCTATAGATCATTATAGAAAAGCGTCCATTATCACGAAAAGAAATCCATTATCAGTCTCGTTTTCAGAAAAGAGCTGGACTCAATGACTAATGAGACAGCATCTCGCTTTACATCAAATCGCTGTCTCTTATCGAATTAATATCGTCTCATTGCATAAACAAGGTACTTAGTGAGAGTTTTCCTGTCTTATTTCGACATGACGAGGAGTTACTTTCGTATAGATCCATATTCGTATCAAAAAAGATTCGTAACTGAAATATTAATTTCTTCATGTTATTAACTCGAACACCAATTATTTCATACACAAATGTTTCTGCTTTATTTCATCAAATTACCGATTCGAATAATTTGCAATGAACGATTAACGAATGCTTTTATGCAAAATTCAATTATATTGTATAGTGTATGTAAAGTCATTTCAAATAAAGTTTATATAAAAAATAAAGTAACAAACCAGCTATAAAAATTATCAGCGTTGATAGTTTATCATAAAAAAGAAAGTATTTATATTTTTATATCACCAAATTGCTTTTGTTAATTACACTCAATAGATTCAAATCAGAAATTTTGTCTGTCCCAATTTTCGAATTTGCTAGGGGCATCCATTGCAATCATCGTTTTCAGAAAAGACGTTCAATGAAAAAATGCATCAGTGTCTCCCATCGCACCGTTTTTTTAAAAAGCTTCTCGAATTCACAAACAGGGTACTAGATGAGATGCTTCCGGTCTTATTTCGATATCATGAGTTAAATTCGTATAAGTTTCAGAAATATTTGTATCAAAATGATTCACAAATGAATTATATTAATTTCATCATTTTACTAACTCGAGCACCAGCTTTATTTCAAGACAAATGTTTTGTTTCGTTCAACGAGTTACCGATTCGAATAATTTTTCATGGACGTCTTAACAAAAATATTTTATACGATTTTTAATCATATCGTGTATGTAAAGAAACACCATGACAGTGTTACGTACAATTATCAGAGATTTAGTTGCATTTTGTTTATTATGAGTGCGGTATAACGAAGAGTTGCTATTATTAAGTGATGATCACTAGCATCCAAATTAAAATTTTCAATTTTCTAGTTCTATGTTATTTTATGTGTCAAAATTTATTTTAACATTCAAAATATCATTTTTTATGTGTGTAAATCAGAAATTGA
The DNA here is from genome assembly GCA_021605095.1 of Caerostris extrusa. Taxonomy (NCBI): domain Eukaryota; kingdom Metazoa; phylum Arthropoda; class Arachnida; order Araneae; family Araneidae; genus Caerostris; species Caerostris extrusa. The sequence continues at coordinate 52,303 of BPLR01015182.1, forward strand.
TGAAACTTAAACAAATTTTTTTTTAAAGTATTGTTGATTAAAAAAAAAAAAAGTTTTTAAAAAAATACATGTAGTTTAAATTATTAAACTATACACATTATTATTTCAAATAGTTACATTGGGACAAAAAATTCCTTTTGAGACAAATGATAAGTAACAAACCAGCTATAAAAATTGCGTTGCACTGAGTTTTTCATAAAACTATTGTTTTATTTTTAAATTTGAAGATGATGGTTTTGTTCTTCATTAAATATCAGAAAGTGTTTCACTGTTTCAGCTGCATTTAAGATAGGGTTTTCTAAATTTTAGGCATTAGATATATCTCTGAGAGCAATTGTTTAAAAAAATCCAAACCTTTTAACCTGAGTTCTACTACACCTCATCACATAACTGTGCCTAAGCTGAGAAGATTCAGTTTGGAAATGAGGATGCACCACTGGGTTCCGTGACCGTCTTACGAGTCAATATTATATCACATGCCCACGGTTTAATGCAGATTCTCAAACCCTATTTTTTTCTCGTGCCGCCAATGGAACCCAAAACCGGCGACACACAGTGTTGCTATGGTTTGCTTGTCGACTTCCGTAACGGCTAATTTATTCGAAATTCAATATGCTATTCATCACATCTCCCAACTCGATCCAATGTTTTGTTATCAAACATTAGGACTCGGGCTCCACTTATGCATGCCATGAACAAGAAAACATTGAAACCTTTGGGAGAACATTTTTTAGTATAAAATTTTATCCAGCATCTGTGTCTTATGAATGCTTACAAGGCAGTCTATGTTTCAATTTAAGTACGCGTGTTTACACGTCGTTTTACTCGCAAAATTTCTTTGTTTCTTAAAACATTCATTGAAATGAGAACCACCAGAGGAATCGAACTACATTTTCTCCTGCACAAACCAGTTACCACTGCACCACGAGCTGGGACACTAAACCATTTTAAAATAAATTATATAGAAAAAAATGATTTCCTGCTTCTATCTGACAATTATTTCAAGTACTGAAGCTTTTTTCATACTACTGTTTGAACAGTTTAATTAAAATTAAAGATGCATGGAAATATTTATCTTCTTTCATTGTAACATTTTATGGTTTAAAGTTATACAGGCAGATATTTGAGATATTTAGTATATTTAGTAATTTTTTAGTGTATGGGTGCATAAACCTATATACAAATAGTAGATATCAGATGGTACTAATGCACGGCTGGCAAACACCTTACAGTTGACTTCCCAGTGTACCTAAAGCAATAGTTGCACCGACGTAATTTACTGCACTAATCAGGAGGTGCATGTAGCGGAAGACTGCGGACGTGGGTACCCAGCAACGCTCTACGATCCTGTTAGACCTGCACGGCGATTTCGAACCCTTACAAACATTTCGAGACTCAAAATGAGACTGGGACATTAGTCTTAGGGGGCCTACATTTAAAGTGTATTCGAACCACTACAAATATTCTTGACACCACCAGGACTCGTACCCTAAACCAGTGGCTGAGCGCCTGAGCACTAGTCACGGCCATCAGGCGTTTATGGTTTTATCAATATGGAAAAATTACGATAATGTTTTTCTTTCATTTTTACTGTATAAAATTTCTTGTAAGAATATGTGTTTTATATAAGAATGCTTATGTATTTTTTCTTTATTTATTTTAACATTTTGTAATATTTTTATTTTTAATCACAAAATTAACAAACACATTAAAAACACTAAACAGTAACACTAAAAAAAATACAAAATTTGCCAAATTGAAAAGATGAAATTACATTTCATTCATGCATAACAAACCAGTTCAAATTGCCGAAGTGAAACCAATTAACCATATAAACACTCCGTATCGGAATACAATCATAGAAAAAAATTAATTTTTATTCAATTAAATTATTGTGACAATTATTAATTTAAGCTATCGAAGCTGGTTTTCGTAGCAAAAAAAAAAAGCCCAATCCATTTCACTTTAATTAAAATTCCCGCATGCAAGTCCTTTTGAAATATATCCTTCTTTATTTCAGTGTGCATGCTGCAAACCTCATCCCCTTCATTGAATAAATAATAAGAAAAATAAAGCCCCAAAGATTTTTTTAAAATATTCCTTTTATACAAACTTAATGAGATTTAGAATGGAAACATTGATTAAATTAATGTCGTAAATAATAAAAATCCATCGTACGCTATTAAGTAGAAATTTTCAAAAATATTTAAAAAAAAATGATTTTGCAAGTAAAAATGCAGATTAAAACTGCATATTGTTTCCAGAATATGCATCGCCAAATCCGTAAGAAGGAGGAATTAATTTGCATAGCTTGTATTGACAATATTTTTTCTTCTTCTTTATTTGAATTGAGATTTCGTTTTTGAATAATTGGGAAAAATGTTCCATGAAGGCTCAACGATGTGAAATTTTATGGTAATAGTTTTTTGATGAAGCTTCAAAGTTGGATTTTTGAGTTGAAATTTATATGAATTTTCACTTGTTTCCCTTGTGATTGAAATCATGCAAATGTACTATAACATTTTTTTAGTAACTGCTCAGCGAAATTTATTCCTTTAGGAATTTAACCAAGGAATTAAAGTCCATGAATTAAAAACAAAACCTACATACAGTTGGTAATTTTGTTTATTTAGTAATATTTTACAGTAGTTTGATAGTTATTTAGTAATATTTTATAGTAGTTTTTAGTTATGTAACAATATTTTTAGTTTTTAAGTTATTTTATAATAGTTTTATAGTTATTTAGTAATATTTTATAATAGTTTTATAGTTATTTAGTAATATTTTTTTATAATAGTTTCATAGTTATTTTGTAATATTTTATTTTATATATTTAGTAATATTTTATATTTAGAATATTTAGTAATTTTTAGTGTATTTTGTATACACCTATATACAAAATATGGCAATTACATTATTTTTTGTTCTAATGCAATAATGTAAACAATTACATTTTGTTTTAATTCAGCTGGCAACACTTAGACAGTTGTCTTTCAGTGCCTTGAGAGGCAAGCGCTGCACCGACGTTACTCATAGCACTACTCAGGAGATGCGTGTAGTTTGAAGATAAGCTACGGACGCGGAGTAACAATACCCCCGCGATGCTCTGCGATCAAGTTAGACCAGGACCTACGGCTTAAATGGATTTAGATTCTGCAAACCACTACAAACTTTCTTCAAAATACCTAGACTCGTACCGGAAACCAGCCGGGCCGAGTGCCAGAGCACTGGTCACTCTGTCATCAGGCATCTATGGTTTTATCAATATGGAAAATTACGAAAATTTTTTCTTTCATTTTTACGTATACAAAATTTTTGTAAGACTATATGTTTCATATATGAAATGCTTATATATTTTTTTTATTTGTTTTAATTTTTTGTAATGTTTTTAGTTATTTTATCACAAAATTAAAATGCAATTAAAAAAAAAACTGAAGTATTAATATGCCACATGGAATATAAAAACTAACAGAGATAAAATTACATTTTCATTCAAGCGTAACAAACCAGTTCAAATTGCCGAAAGTGAAACCAATTAACTATAAAAACATTCCGTATCAGAATACAATTATATATCAGAAAAAATATTAATTTTTATTCAATTAAATTATTGTGACAATTATTAATTTAAGCTATCGAAGCTGGTTTCTAGCAAAAAAAAAAGTCCAATCAATTTCACTTTAATTAAAATTCCGCATGCATGTCCTTTGAAATATATCCTTCTTTATTTCAATGTGCATGCATGCAAACCTCATCCCCTTCATTGAATAAATAATAAGAAAAATAAAGCCTCAAAATTTTTTAAAATATTCCTTTTATACAAACTTAATGAGATTTAGAATGAAAACATTGATTAAATTAATGTCGTAAATAATCAAAATCCACATCGTTACGCTATTAAAAAGTAGAATTTTTTAAAAAAAAATAAATTTAAAAACTGGATTTTTGCAAGTAAAAATGCAGATTAAAACTGCATATTATTTCCAGAATATGCATCGGCAAATTCGTAAGAAGGAGGAATTAATTTGCATAGCTTGTATTGACATTTTTTTTGTTCTTCTTTATTTGAATTGAGATTCGTTTTTTGAATAATTTGGGAAAAATGTTCCATGAGGTTCATTGATGTGAGATTTTTATGGTAAGAGTTTGTTGAAGCTTCGAAGTTGAATTTTTGAGTTGAAATTTAAATGAATTTCTACATGCTTCCCTTGTCATTGAATCGTGTAAATGTATAAAAGTTTTTCAGTAACTGCTTCAGCGAAATTTATTCCTTTAGGAATTTAACCAAGGAATTAAACCATGATTAATGAATTAAAAACAAAACCTATATAAAGTTGGTAATTTTGTTTATTTAGTAATATTTTACAGTAGTTTGATAGTTATTTAGTAATATTTTAGAGTAGTTTTATAGTTATTTAACAATATTTTACAGTAGTTTTATAGTTATTTAGTAATATTTTCCAGTAGTTTTATAGTTATTTAGTAATATTTTATTTTAGTAGTTTAGTTTTATAAGTTATTTAGTAATATTTTACATTTAGTATATTTAGTAATATTTTATATTTAGTATGTTTAGTAATATTTTATAATTAGTATATTGAGTAATATTTTATATTTAGTATATTTAGTAATTTTTCGTGTATCTTGTATAAACCTATATACAAAATATGGCAATTACATTATTTTTTTTGTTCTAATGCAATAATGTAAACAATTACATTATTGTTTTTGTTCTTCTGGCAAACAATTAGACAGTTGTCTTCAGTGCCTTGAGACAAGCGCTGCACCGACGTTACTCACTTAGCACTACTCAGGAGGTGCGTGTAGCTTGAAGATAAGTTACGGAAGCGGAGTAACAATACCCGCGCAACGCTCTACACTCATTTTAGACCGGGACCTACGGCTAAAATGGATTTCGAACCACTGCAAACTTCCATGGCACCACCGAAACTCGAATAAGAAGCCTCTTCAACCGAGCGCGAGACCATTAGAATTAAATCTGGATCTACGTTTTAAAGTGGAGGCCGAACCACTACAAATATTCTTGACACCGCCGGGACTCGAAACGAAATCTGTGGCTGAGCGACAGAGCACTAGTCACTCTGCCATCAGGCGTATATGGTTTTATCAATATGGAAAAATTACGAAACATTTGTTCTTTCATTTGTAATGTATAAAACCTTTTGTAGGAATATGTGTGTCATATATGGATACTTATATATTTTCTTTACGTTGTTTTAATATTTTGTAATATTTTTAGTTATTTTATCACAAAATTAAAATGCAAATTGAAAAAAACTGAAGTATTAATATGCCAGACGGAATATAAAAACTAACACAGATAAAATTACATTTTCATTCAAGCGTAACAAGCCTGTTCAAATTGCCCAAGTGAAACCAATTAACAACAAACACATTCCATATCAGAATACAATTATATAGCAGAAAAAAAAAATTAATTTTTATTCAATTAAATTATTGGGACAATTATTAATTTAAGCTATCGAAGCTGGTTTCGCTTGCAAAAAAAATGTCCAATCAATTTCACTCCCTTTTTAATTAAAATTCCCGCATGCTCTTTGAAATATATCCTTCTTTATTTCAATGTGCATGCATGTATGCAGACCTCATCCCCTTCATTGAATAAATAATAAGAAAAATAAAGCCTCAAAAATTTTCAAAAATATTCCTTTTATACAAACTTAATGAGATTTAGAATGAAAAACATTGATTAAATTAATGTCGTAAATAATAAAAATCCACTTCGACGCCATTAAAAGTAGAATTTAAAAAAATATATATATTTTAAAAACTGGATTTTGCAAGTAAAAATGCAGATTAAAACTGCATATTATTTCCAGACTGTGCATCGACAAATTCGTAAGAAGGGGGAATTAATTTGCATAGCTTGTATTGACAATTTTTTTTCTTCATTTATTTGAATTGAAATTCATTTTGAATAATTTGGGGAAAAAATGTTCCACGAAAGCTCTTTGATGTGAGATTTTTATGGTAATAGTTTTGCTGAAGTTCAAAAAGTTGAATTTTGAGTTGAAATTTAAATGAATTTCTACATGCTTCCTTGTGAGTGAAATCGTGTAAATGTATAACATTTTTTTAGTAAATGATTCAACGAAATTTATTCCTTTAGGAATTTAACTAAGCGATTGAGTCCAGTATTAATGATTTAAAAACAAAATCTATATACAGTTGGTAATTTTGTTTATTTAGTAATATTTCATAGTAGTTTTATAGTTATTTAGTAACATTTTATAGTAGTTTTATAGTATTTAGTAATATTTTATAGTAGTTTTATAGTTATTTAGTAATATTTTATAGTAGTTTTACAGTTATTTAGTAATATTTTATAGTAGTTTTATAGTTATTTAGTAAAATTTTATATTTAGTATGTTTATTAATATTTTAGTGTATTTTTTATAACCCTATATACAAAATATGTCAATTACATTATTTTTTTTGCTCTAATGCAACTGTCAAACACAAGACAGTTGTCTTTAATGCCTCAAGGCAAGCGCTGCACCGACGTTACGCACTTAGCACTACTGAGGAGGTGCGTGCAGCTTGAAGATAAGCTGTCGACGCGGAGTAACAATAACCCCACAACTCTCTATGATCATGTTAGACAGGGACCTACGGCTTAAAGTGGATTCCGAAAAACTAGAAACATCCATAGCACTACCGAGACTCCAACCCGAAACCTGTGACAACGAGCTCCACACCATTAGAATTAGATCGGAACCTACGGTTTAAAGTAGATTCGAACCACAACAAATATTCATGACACCGCCACGACTCGGACCCGCAACCTGTGGCTGAGCGCCAGAGCACTAGTCACTCTGCCATCAGGCATTTATGGGTTTATCAATATGGAAAAAATTACGAAAAATATTTTCTTTCATTTTTATTGTATAACATATGGAATAATATGTGTTTCATATATGAATGCTTATATATTTTTCTTCAATTTTTTGTTCAATGTTTTTGTAATATTTTTAGTTATTTTATCACAAAATTATCATGCACACTAAAAAAAGTATTAATATGCCAAACGGAATATAAAAACTAATACAGATTAAAATTACACTTTCGTTCAAGTTTAACAAACCAGTTCAAATTGCCCAAGTGAAACCAATTAACAATAAAAAACACTCCGTATCAGAATACAATTATGTAGAAGAAAAAAATTTAAATTTTATTCAATTAAATTATTGTGACAATTATTAATTTAAGCTAACGAAGCTGGTTTCGTAGCAAAAAAAAAAGGCCCAATCAATTTCACCTTAATTAAAATTCACATGCATGTCCTTTGAAATATATCCTTCTTTTATTTCAGTGTGCATGCTCCTCTCATACCCTTCATTGACTAAATAACAAGAAAAATAAAGCTCTCAAAATTTTTTAAAAATATTCCCTTTATACAAACTTAATGAGATTTGGAATGAAAACATTGATTAAATTAATGTCGTAAATAATAAAAATTTCTCTTCGACGCTATTAAAAGTAGAATTTTTTAAAAATAAATTTAAAAAAATGGATTTTTGCAAGTAAAAATGCAGATTAAAACTGCATATTATTTCCAGATTATGCGTCGGCAAGTTCGTAAGAAGGAGGAATTCATTTGCATAGCTTGTATTGACAATTTTCTTTCTTCTTTTATTTAAATTGAGATTCGTTTTGAATAATTTGGGGAAAAATGTTCCATGAGGTTCATTGATGTGAGATTTTTATGGTAACAGTTTTGCTGAAGCTTCAAAGTTGAATTTTTGAGTTGAAATTTAAATGAATTTCTACTTGCTGCCCTTGTGATTGAAATCGTGTAAATGTATAATTTTTTTTTTTGTTTTTGTAACTGCTTCAGCGAAATTTATTTCTTCAGGAATTTAACCAAGGAATTAAATTCAGGATTAATCAATGAAAAATAAAACCTATAATCTGTTAGTACATTTAGTTATGCTATATTTTGTATAAACCCATATACAAAATATGGTAATTATATTATTTAAAATTAATGAATGTGTAAATAAGATTCTATAATAATAACAAGGGTTAGAAAAGAAATATAATAATTAGAATGGCATTGCAGCCCATGCATATCGTAAAAGCTGACTATAATGGGTGCCCAGTGCGGGGTTAGTAGGATTTTCAAATTATTAAATTATACTGAAATTATTATTTCAAATGCTTGCAATTTTAAAAATTCCTTTTGAGACTAATTAAATATTAAAGAAAGTGGAACATCATTTCTGTCTCATTTAAGATAGAATTTTCATGCAGGTTTTCAAAATTTTATGTAGTAGATCAGGTATATCTCTCAGAATAATTATTTTAAAAGTCCAAAACTTTTACCTGAGTTCATACACCATTAGAACAACATACGTGTAGTAGAAATAGGGTGCACCATGGGAGCTCTTCTCACACTACACCAATATTATGTCACAATAACGAAGTGCAGTTCATTTTTTTTTCGTGTTCAATGAAAAGGAAATTCCAGTCTACAGTTTTATCGCGATCATCCACAGTTCTGGCAATTCTTTTTAGTTATGATTTCAAATTTCGAACTTGACTAATTTGGAAGATCAATATGCTATTCATCACATTTCTTCAACTGTATACAATGTTTTGTTATCAAACATCAGTAGGACACGTGATCCACTTACGTATGTCATGAACAAGGACATTGTTTTCTGGGAGAACATTTAGTCCTAATTGCCCAACAGCTGTGTCTTATGATAGAAACACAAAAAAACAACAAAAGGCAGTCTAGATATCAATGTAAGACGTTTTAGACACGTTGTCACAATCCCCGAGTTTCTTTGTTTCTTAAAGCATTCATTGAAACTAACGCCACCAAAGGATACGAACCAGAACTCTAATGCATACATTGCCACTGGACCACGAGCTGGGACACTATACCTTTTAAAATAAAGGATTTAAAATTATTTCTTGTTGCTATCTGAATTATTTCAGTAACTGAATTTTTTTCCTACCATTGTTCGTACGATTTAATTAAAATACAAGATTATGGTTTTATCTTCTTCTTTATTGGCGCAACAGCCCCATCGTGAGCCAAGGGCATCTGCCTACTTTTAGATTTTGAGACACAGAGATTTTTTACGGGGTAGGGTCATATAGTCCTATAGGTCCAACCGTAGAATCAGATCTACTACTACTACACCACATCATACCACATCACTGTGCCTAGAGCTGAGATGCCCCTATACAGTTTGAAAATGATGTGGGTTAGAGACGTGAAGCTCTTATAGTCATATGAGACCGGGACCTATGGCTTAAAGTGGATTTCGAACCCTTACAAACATCCATCGCACCGCCGGGAGTCGAACCCGAAACATATGGCACCGAGCACCAGACCATTAGAATTAGATCAGGACCGACGATTTAAAGTGGATTCCGAACCCCTACAAATATTTATAACGCCTCCAGGACTCGGACCCTAAACCTGTAGCTGAGTGGTAGAGCACTAGTCACTCTGCCATCAGGCGTCTATGGTTTTATCAATATGGAAAAAGTACGAAAAAAAGTTTTTTTTTCATTTTTACTGTATAAAATTTTTTGTAAGAATATGTGTTTCATATATGAATGCTTACACATTTTCCTTTCTTTGTTTTCAATTTTTGTAATGTGTTTAAGTTATTTTTATCACAAAATTAACATGTACATTAAAAAAAAAAATAATGACGTATTAACATGCCAGAAGGAATATAAAAACTAATAGGAAATACAGATAAAATTACATTTTCATTCAAGCGTAACAAACCAGTTCAAATTGCCCAAGTGAAACCAATTAACTATAAAAACATTCCGTATCAGCTTACAATTATATGGAGGAAAAAAATTAAATTTTTATTCAGTTAAATCATTGTGACAATTATTAATTTAAGCTATCGAAGCTGGTTTTGTTAGCAGAAAAATGTCCAATCAATTTCACTTTAATTAAAATTCCCGCATGCATGTCCTTTGAAATATATCCTTCTTTATTTCAGTGTGCATGCTTGCAAACCTCATCCCCTTCTTTGAATAATAACAAGAAAAATAAAGCCCATAAAATTTTTAAAAATATTTCCTTTTATACAAACTTAATGAGATTTAGAATGAAAACATTGATTAAATTAATGTCGTAAATAATAAAAATCCACTTCGTACGCTATTAAAAGTAGAATTTAAAAAAAAAAAAAATTAATTAAAAAAGCTGGATTTTGCAAGTAAAAATGCAGATTAAAACTGCATATTATTTCCAGAATATGCATCGGCAAATTCGTAAGAAGGAGGAATTAATTTGCATAGCTTGTATTGACAATTTTTTTTCTTCTTTTTATTTGAATCGAGATTCTTTTTGAATAATTTGGGAAAATGTTTCACGAAAGGTCATTGATGTGAGATTTTTTATGGTAATAGTTTTGCTGAAGCTTCAAAGTTGAATTTTGAGTTGAAATTTAAATGAATTTCTGCATGCTTCCCTTGTGATTGAAATCGTGTAAATGTATAACATTTTTTTTCAGTAACTGCTTCAACGAAATTTATTCCTTTAGGATTTTAACCAACGAATTAAGTTCGTGTTTAATGAATTAAAAACAAAACCTATATTCTGTTGGTAAATTTGTTTACTCAGAAATATTTTAAATTAGTTTTATTGTTATTTAATAATATTTTATAGTAGTTTTATAGTTAGTTAGTAATATTTTATAGTAGTTTTATTGTTATTTAGTAATATTTTATAGCAGTTTTATAGATATGTAGTAATATTTTATATTTAGTATATTTAGTAATTTTTAGTGTATTTTATATAAACCTATATACGAAATATGACAATTAGATTATTTTTTGGCTCTAATGCAGCTAGCGAAAACTTAGACTGTTGTCTTTAATGCCTCAAGGCAAGAGTTGCACCGACATTACTTACTTAGCACTACTCAGGAGGTGCGAGTAGCTTGAAGATAAGCTGCCGTCGCATAGTAACGCAAAGCTCTACCATTATGTTAGACAAGGGCCTACGGCTTAAAATGCATTCCGACCTCTGCAAACATCCATGGCACTGCCGGAGACACACACGAAACCTGTGGCACCGAACGCCAGTCCATTAGAATTCGTTCGAAACTACGGTTTAAAGTGGATTTCGAACCACTACAAATATCCCTGATACCGCCAGGACTCGAACCTGTGGCAGAGCGGCTACAAATACACTGTCATCAGGCATCTAGGGTTTTATTAATATGGAAAAATTAGAAAAAAAATTTTCTTTCATTTTTACTGTATAACATAATATGTGAATATGTAAGTATATGTATATGTATATTTTTAAGAATATGTGTTTCATATATAAATGCTTGCATATTTTTCTTTATTTGTTTTAAATTTTTGTAATGTTTTTAATTTAATTTATCACAAAATCAACATGCAAACTAAAAAAAAAAACTGAAGTATTAATATGCCAGACGGAATATAAAAACTAACACAGATAAAATTACATTTTCGTTCAAGCGTAACAAACCAGTTCAAATTGCCGGAGTGAAACCAATTAACTACAAAAACATTCCGTATCAGAATACAATTACATGGAGGAAAAAATTAATTTTTATTCAATTAAACTTTGTGACAATTATTAATTTAAGCTATCGAATTTGGTTTCGTAGCTAAAAAATTTCCAATCAATTTCACTTTAATTAAAAATCCCGCATGCATGCCCTTTGAAATATATCCTCCTTTATTTCAGTATGCATGTATGCAAACCTCATCTCCTTCATTGAATAAATAATAAGAAAAATAAAGCCCCAAAATTTTTAAAAATATTCCTTTTATATAAACTTAATGAGATTTAGAATGAAAACATTGATTAAATTAATGTCGTAAATAATAAAAATCTATTTCGTACGCTATTAAACGTAGAATTTTTTAAAAAAATAAATTAAGAAAAACTGGATTTTGCAATTTAAAAATGCAGATGAAAACTGCATATTATTTGCAGAATATGCATCGGCAAATTCGTAAGAAGGAGGAAATAATTTGCATAGCTTGTATTGACAAATTTTTTTTTTCTTCATTTATTTGAATTGAGATTCATTTTGAATAATTTGATTAAAAATGTTCCACGAAAGCTCATTGATGTGAGGTTTTTATGCTAATAGTTGAAATTTAAATAAATTTCCACATGCTTCCCTTTTGATTGAAATCGCGTAAATATATAAATTTTTTTTTTTAGTAACTACTTCATAGAAATTATTCCTTTAAGAATTTAACCAAGGAATTAAGGATTTGGAGACTAAGGCATTAATGAATTAAAAACAAACTCTATATACAGTTGATAAATTTGTTTATGCAGTAATATTTTAGAGTAATTTTATAGTTGTTTAGTAATATTTTAGAGTATTTTATAGTTTATAGTTATTTAGTAATTTTAATATTTTAGATTTTAATTTTATATTTATTTAGTAATATTTTAGAGTAGTTTTAAAGTTATTTAGTAATATTTTATAGTAGTTTAATAATAATTTAGTAATATTTTATATTTAGTATATTTAGTAATTTTTTTAGTGTATTTTGTATAAACCTATAAACAAAATATGGCAATTACATTATTTTTTGTTTTAATGCAGCTGACAAACACTTAGACAGTTGTTTTTAAGGCCTTAAGGCAAGTGCTGCACCGACATTACTCATTTAGTCCAACTCAGGGGGTGCGTGTAGCTTGAAGATAAACTGCGGACGCGGAGTAACAATACCCCCGCAACCCCCGATCGGGACCTACGGCTTAAAGTCGATTTCGAATCACTACAAACGTCCATGGCACTGCCGGAACTCGAACCCGAAAAGTATGGCGCCGAGCGCCAGAGCAGTAGAATTAGATCGTGACATACGGTTTGAAGTGGATTCGAACCACTATATATATTCATTCCACAGCCGGGACTCGGACTCGAAACCTGTAGCTGACACCCAGAGCACTAGTCATTCTGCCGTTAGGTGTCTATGGTTTTATCAATATGGAAAAATTATGCAAAAAATTTTCTTTCATTTTTACTGTATAAAATTTTTAAGAATATGTGATTTATATGTGAATGATTATATATTTTTCTTTATTTGTTTTCAATTTTTTGTAATGTTTTTAGTTATTTTATCACAAAATTAACATGCACATAAATAAAAACCCGAAATATTAATGCCAGAAAGAATATAAAAACTAACACAGATAAAATTACATTTTCCTTCAAGCGTAACAAACCACTTCAAATTGCAGGAAGTGAAACCAATTAACTATAAAAACATTCCGTATCAGAATACAATTATATAGAGAAAAAAATTTAATTTTTATTCAATTAAATTATTGTGACAATTATTAATTTGATCTATCGAAGCCGGTTTTGTTAACAAAAAAAAAAAGGTCCAATCAATTTCACTTTAATTAAAATTCCCGCATTCATGTCCTTTGAAATATATCCTTCTTTATTTCAATATGCATGCATGTATGCAAACCTCATCCCCTTCATTGAATAAATAGCAAGAAAAATAAAGCCCTAAAATATTATAAAAATATTTCTTTTTATACAAACTTAATGAGAGTCAGCATGAAAACATTGATTAAATTAATGTCGTAAATAATAAAAATCCACTTCGTACGCTATTAAAAGTAGAATTTTTTAAAAAAAAAATTAATTAAAAAAACTGGAATTTGCAAGTAAAAATGCAGATTAAAACTGCATATTATTTCCAGAATATGCATCGGTCAAATTGTAAGAAGGAGGAATTAATTTGCATAGCTTGTATTGACAGTTTTTTTTTTTTTTTTTTTTATTTGAATTGAGATTCGTTTTGAAAAATTTGGGAAAAAAATGTTCCACGAAAGCTCATTGATGTGAGATTTTTATGGTAATAGTTTTGCTGAAGCTTCAAAGTTGAATTTTGAGTTGAAATTTAAATGAATTTCTGCATGCTTCCCTTGTGATTGACATCGTGTAAATGTATAACATTTTTTTTTTTTTAGTAACTGCTTCAGTGAAATTTATCCCTTTAGGAATTTAACCAAGGAATTAAATCCAGGATTAATGAATTAAAAACAAAACCTATATACAGTTGGTAATTTTGTTTATTTAGTAATATTTTATAGTAGTTTTTAGTTATTTAATAATATTTTTTAGTTTTAATTTATTTAATAATATTCTAGTAGTTTTATAGTTATTTAGTAATATTTTACATTTAGTATATTTAGTGATATTTTATATTTAGTATGTTTAGTAATATTTTATAATTAGTATATTTAGTATATTTAGTAATATTTTATATTTAGTAATATTTTATATTTTTATATTTAGTAATATTTTATATTTAGTAATATTTTACAGTAGTATATTTAGTAATTTTTAGTGTATCTTGTATAAACCTATGTACAAAATATGGCAATTACATTATTTTTTTTTGTTCTAATGCAGGTAATAGAATTGTTCTAATGCAATAATGTAAACAATTACATTATTTTTTTTGTTCTTCTGGCAAACACTTAGACAGTTGTCTTCAGTGCCTTGAGACAAGCGCTACACCGACGTTACTGACTTAGCACTATTCAGAGGTGCGTGTAGCTTGAAGATAAGCTACGGACGCGAAGTAACAATACCCGCGCAACGCTCTACGATCATGTTAGACCGGACCTACGGCTAAAATGGATTTCGAACCACTGCAAACTTCCATGGCACCGCTGAAACTCGAATAAGAAGCCTGTTCAACCGGAGCGCGAGACCATTAGAATTAAATCTGGATCCGAGACCATTAGAATTAAATACGAGGCCGAACCACTACAAATATTCATGACACCGCCGGGACTCGGAAACGAAATCTGTGGCTGAGCGCCAGAGCACTAGTCACTCTGCCATCAGGCGTATATGGTTTTATCAATATGGAAAAATTACGAAACATTTGTTCTTTCATTTTTACTCTATAAAATCGTTTGTAAGAATATGTGTGTCATATATGAATACTTATATATTTTCTTTATTTGGTTTTTAATATTTTGTAATATTTTTAGTTATTTTATCACAAAATTAAAATGCAAATTGAAAAAAAATGAAGTATTAATATGGCAGACGGAATATAAAGACTAACACACATAAAATTATATTTTCATTGAAGCGTAACAAACCAGTTCAAATTGCCGAAGTAAAAACCAATTAACTACAAAAACATTCCGTATCAGAATACAATTATATAGAGGGGAAAAAATTTAATTTTTATTGAATTAAATTACTGTGACAATTATTAATTTAAGCTATCGAAGCTGGTTTCGCTAGTAAAAAAAAATGTCCAATCAATTTCACTTTAATTGAAATTCCCGCATGCATGTCCTTTGAAATATATCCTTATATAATTCAGTATACATGCATGCATACCTCATCCCCTTCATTGAATAAACAAAAGAAAAATAAAGGTCCCAAAATTATTAAAAATATTTCCTTTATGCAAACTTAATGCGATTTAGAATGAAAACATTGATTAAATTAATGTCGTAAATAATAAAAATCTACTTCGATGCTATTAAAAGTAGAATTTTTAAAAGATAAATAAAAAAACTGCATTTTGCAAGTTAAAAATGCAGATTAAAACTGCATATTATTTCCAGTATATGCATCGGCAAATTGGTAAGAAGGAGGAATTAATTTGCATAGCTTGTATTGACAATTTTTTTTTTTCTTCTTGATTTCAATTGAGATTCGTTTTGAACAATTTGGGAAAAATGTTCCATGAGGTTCATTGATGTGAGATTTTTATGGTAATAGTTTTGCTGAAGCTTCAAAGTTGAATTTTTGAGTTGAAATTTAAATGAATTTCGACATGCTTGACCTGTGATTGAAATTTGTTTAAATGTATAATTTTTTTTTTTAGTAACTGCTTCAGTGAAATTTATTCCTTTAGGAATTTACCCAAGGAATTAATTCCAGGATTAATGACTTAAAACAAAACCTATATACAGATGGTAATTTTATTTATTTAGCAATATTTTATAATTGTTTTATAGTTATTTAGTAATATTCTATATGTAGTAATTTTTTAGTATATTTTGTATAAGCTTATCTACAAAATATGGCAACTACATTATTTTTTTTATTATAATGCCGCTGGCAAACACATAAACAGTTGTCTTGGATGCCTTATAGCAAGCGCTGCACTGACCCTACTCACTTAGCATCACTCAAGAGGTGCGTGTAGCTCGAAGATAAGCTGCGGATGCGGAGTATAACAATACCCACGCAACGCTCTAGGATCTTGTTAGTCAGGGACCTACGGCTTAAAGTGGATTTCGAACCATTACAAACATCCCTGGCACTTCCTGGACACGAACTCAAAACCTGCAGTACCGAGTGCCACACCATTATAATTAGATCGGGACCTACGGTTTAAAGTGGATTCGAACCACTACAAATATTCATAACACCGCCAGGACTTGGACCCGAACCTGTTTCAGAGCGCCAGAGCACTAACCACTCTGACACTAGGTGTCTATGGTTTTATCAATATGGGAAAATTACGCAAAAATTTTTTTCTTTCATTTTTAATGTATAAATTTTGTGTAAAAAATGATATATGAATGCTTATATATTTCTCTTTGTTTGTTTTTAATTTTTTGTAATGTTTATAATTTAAATTATCACAAAATTAACATGCACACTTAAAAAAAAACTGAAGTATTAATATGCCAGACGGAATATAAAAACTAACACAGATAAAATTGCATTTCTATACAAGCGTAACAAACCAGTTGAAATTGCCGTAGTGAAAGCAATTAACTACAAAAACATTCCGTATCAGAATACAATTATATAGACAAAGAAATTTAATTTTTATTCCACTAAAATTATTGTGACAATTATTAATTTAAGCTATCGAAGCTGGTTTCGTAGCAAAAAAAGGTCCAATCAATTTCACTTTAATTAAAATTCCGCATGCATGTCCTTTGAAATATATCCTACTTTATTTCAGTGTGCATGCATGCAAACCTCATCCCCTTCATTGAATAAATAATAAGAAGAAAAATAAAGCCCCAAAATTTTTTTAAATATTCCTTTTATACAAACTTAATGAGATTTAGAATGAAAACATTGATTAAATTAATGTCGTAAATAATAAAAATCCACTTCGTACGCTGTTAAAAGTAGAATTTAAAAAAAAATTAATTAAAAAAGCTGGATTTTGCAAGTAAAAATGCAGATTAAAACTGCATATTATTTCCAGAATATGCATCGCCAAATTTGTAAGAAGGAGGAATTAATTTGCATAGCTTGTATTGACAGTTTTTTTTTTCTTCTTTTATTTGAATTGAGATTCGTTTTGAATAATTTGTGAAAAAAAATGTTCCACGAAAGCTCATTGATGGGAGATTTTTATGCTAATAGTTTTGCTGAAGTCTCAAAGTTGAATTTTCGGTTGAAATTTAAATGAATTTCTACATTCTTCCCTTGTGATTGAAATCGTGTAAATGTATAAAATTTTTTTCAATAACTGCTTCAGAGAAATTTATTCCTTTAGGAATTGAACCAATGAATTAAATCCAGGATTAATGAATTAAAAATAAACCTATATGCAGTGTGCATATTGATATATTTCGTATAAACCCATTTACAAAATATGACAATTACATCATTTAAAAATTAATATAGTTTAAATATGATTCTATAATAATGAATAAGGTTATTTAAGAAATATTATAACCTGATTTAAATTCTATAGCTTATATTGGGGATAACTTGTATTGTAGACCCATGTGGCTACAATAAGGGCAGTTCCGTGTTAGAATAGCACTTTAGCCCATGATTGACGTAAAAGATGGCTAAATTTCGTACCCAGTGCCCGGGGATATAACAGGGAGGGGACAAAAAAGAAAAACTGCATTTTTTACCCTTTATCATGACGACGGGTTCATGGACTTGGTCCAGATGTGGACCAAGGGGGATAAGATAAAAAAACAACAACAAGAAATGTGCAGGGTCATTGGCGAGGAACAATTTATGTTACGCTATAATAAATTGGAAGTTGGTGAATACAAGAAATTCGATATTGAAATAGTAAATAAATGTTTGAGAAAAATTGCTACGTCACTAAAGATACAAAACATAGTTGATATGCAAGTGACTTATAAAGACGCTTCCACAAACGAAGATTCTACTCAATTTTCTACTTAAACAATGTCAATTTTCTTCTTGGACTGAAGATAAATACAAGTTGTGTATGAGATCACGTTAACTTGACCATATAGCAAGGATTTTTAAACTCTTTACAGACGAGTCCAGCTTTTATTCAAAAGATTAATACAGAATTTTGATCTGAAGAGAGTAAGGCAGCAGTAGATATTATCAATCTAGCATTGTTGAAATACACAAATATAGAAGAGGGACAATCAGGGTTTGGACTGGAATCTTTTGGGGAGGTCAGTGCAGTTTGGTGGTGCATGTACTTCATGGAGGAATTGTGATTGCTGAGAGTTATCTAGACGAATTTCATAATATGTTATATAAAGTGGTATTATTGTCATAGAATTCATTCTAATGGGTGATAATAATCTACCCTATATATATAAGATTGTTGATATCTTGAGAATCAAAGCTTAGAACAATTGGAACATCATTTTCACCTTAATACTTTAGAGCACCTTTAGGACTATCCTTCTCAAACATGTGAATGTTTTAAACTCTCCTCCAACGTTATCTAATGAGATGGAACATGGATTGCTACATGTAGGACTTTGCATGTAATTCAAATTAATTGGCAGTAGGAAATTTTTATGTATTCAATGCGTTACAGATAGACGTGGACACATTCCTTACTAAATCCCGTCCATTTAATTTCTCCACTAAACGCTACAATGTATTTC
Organism: Caerostris extrusa; assembly: GCA_021605095.1. Taxonomy (NCBI): domain Eukaryota; kingdom Metazoa; phylum Arthropoda; class Arachnida; order Araneae; family Araneidae; genus Caerostris; species Caerostris extrusa. Next base: position 71,186 of record BPLR01015182.1, read on the forward strand.
TTTTTCTCATATAACGGACTTTTATACAAAATGAAATATTTAATTTGCCTGCCATGCTTGATTTTAAAATTATATTAATTCAATAAATTACTGATTTATATATAATTATCTGAAATTCTATGTTCTTTCGTTAATTGGGTTGTAAATTAAGCACAAAAAACAGTTTTACCATAACTTTTGTTAGCCATGTTCATGTGCATGTTCATTTACATTTCATATCCAATAGAAAAATTAGCGTCATCTTTCTTTTATACCTTTCATAAACAAAATGTAAAGAATTTCTTTATGTAACTTTTATTTCGGAATTATGATCATAAGACTATCACCAATAAAATGGCACAGCTCTAATTTTTTACAGCTCTCAGAGAGAAAGCAGCTCTTTTAAATTTAGAGCTTTTTCAACTCTAATTTTTATACAGTAAGACAATTACACCAAATAACACAATATTATTTAAAAATATTTAAATGTTATATATTTAAGATTCCATATTTAAATAGTATTGATAATTGCAATATGTAAAAAAATACTGTAACTATTATAAAAGTTCGTATCCTATATGTTATCTTGAAAGACCAAGAAAAACAAACATAGATAATAATTATCATTTTATTTTAATCAGTTTCGAATTTCAAATGATATTCCTTTCAGACAACTCAGCGCGATGGTTCGCATTAACTTCCTTTGTTACAGTCATCAATTCTGAACAGTAAACACAACGCCCGAAATTACTGAGAGCTGGTTATTACTCAATTTGAATAACTCTGGCTTTCATCAGTATGGATAGCTCTAATTATTAACTTATCATCAAGGCTCATTATCTCCTTCGAACTGCAGGTGAGATGTTGGAATAAATTTGTCACGTGCTGTGAAAGAGAATGTTGAGGCGAAGACTATTGATTAATTTGTGACATTAGAAGTTCTGTTGTGTTAGAAGTTAAATATCGATAAAAGCCTGTTCTAAAAATAAGTTCAAAATTAAATATTTGTCAAATTTTGAGAGAATACAAGCAATTTGATACTTAGATTATCAAAAGAATACATTAACATATTGTTATTTTTAAAAATATATATGAAAAATTCACTACCACAGTAAGACATTGCATCTGTAAGAAATTTTATTAGTAGATACTATTTGGGTCTCATGAAAGAAAAAATCCGAAAACTTTCAGATAACTCTATTACGATTATCCATGTAAGCATACATACTTGCCACAATCACATTGTGTTTCATTGTGACTGCAAAGGACAACCCCGTGGTTTAAATCAAAGCAACAAAAGTTAAATTAGACAAACTTTTTATTACAACATTTCAAATAATGTTCCGTAACCTCTTTCATAGTTAACAATGGATGCTTTTGATTATTCTTAAAATGAATTAAAATGCCTAATTTTCGGTTTTAAATGTAAGCAATCGTCTAAAAGTACGTTAAAATATTGGACGATTAATTTTTATCTTTTTTAGTATGGCATATTAAGTAATAACATGCCAATGAGATTATTAAATGACACTTCTTTATTTTATTTTGTTATTAATGACTTTTTTTGAGGTGGTTAAGAACACAAATATATTGTTGTGTGCATCTTTAACAATTTTCATTTTCTCATCATCACTGGATACAAAATGCTAATTTAAAAATACATTAATTTCAAATTAATAAACTCTTCTGCTTTTCTTTTTTCCGTATAAACTTTTCTAGCTGAAATTAATTATTTGATCCAAAAATTTTTGGGGCAGGAATCGAAGAAGATTTTTGACCACATTAATAATGGAACCAACACTTCCATTAATCATATTTGATTCTCACAGTAACTAAAATTTATATAATCTTTTCTACTCCTTGTATTCAATTACAGTCCATTTTGGACTGGCTACTGGTAAATTACGAAACTGGAGATGTTTTCTTTTCCGGGATAGAGTTTCAGCTCTACGCCCAATGCTCTACAGCCATATTAGACCAGGACCTACGGTTTAAAGTGGATTTCAAACCACTATAACACCCATGGCAGCGCCGGTACTCGAAATGAAATCTATGGACATATATTTCGAGAGAGCCAGAGGCTAGTCACACAGCTATCAGGCACCAGCAGGGATTATCATAGCAACTTAAAATTAACATTCTTAGAAGGCAAACACAGAAAATTTATAACATCTTTCTATCTTCATGTAATGGATTAATTGTTTGCGTTTTATTTATAGTTTTATAGAGTTCTTTCCCAGCTACACACAGAAACTTGTACGTTTTTTGGTAAACAAGCATATCTGTCTTTATCGAGCAAACATATCTAGCATATCATACCAGTGCAAGTATATATCTAGCAAGATTCTCTGTTTACACTAAACAAGCGTATTCAGTAAAAATATTCGGATCTTAGAAAACCTTCAAAAATTAACTTGTCTTACCATTTTCTTAGACAGGAGATTGTTTGTTAACTTGTCTTGGCATTAGATGAAATCTTTTTACGGAGTAGGGTTGTCAGCTCTACGTCCAATGCACTACAACTATATTAGACAGGGTGCATACGGTTTAAAACGGATTTCAAACCAACACAAACATCTATGACACAGCCCGAAATCAAACCAGAAACCAGTGACAATAAGCGTCAGAGAGTCATATCACTCGGCCATCAGGCCCTTTCTTAGCATTTAGAATCCTACTATCTTGAGATCAAATCACTCACTTTACATATAGATATATTTTGTCATCTGAAACCCAATGGATAAAATAGTGACTTTCAAAAGTTATCACAACCACTGTGATTCCCTATCACCTTTCCAATCAATGCATTCTCAAAGCCTGTGAAACTTAAAATAAAAAAGACATTAAAATCTTCAGTCAATTAATTTCTATTCCAACCCATTAATTTTTATGGAGTTCCGAAATAAAAGAACCAGCATTTAATTTTCCTATTGAAATATCAAAAGAAAAAGTGGACGCTTTAAAAAAAAACCTCTTTAAAAAAATAAGAAGAGCTTAAATCTCTCTCTCCTATTTTTTTTTTTTTCTGAAATCTCCAAACACAAATAAGTTTATGGCAAAAACGAATCAAATGAAACTCATATAAAAAAAACTCTCTCTCTCTCTCTCTCTACAATATAAGCAGAAACTTACTTTTTCCAAAGGCAGGGAGAGCGAGCTTTAAAGGGTTAGCGAAGCAATTTTCTAGTTCAGTCATAGCATTTATGTCCTTTCTAAACGAATTGCAAAAATATTTCGTAAACTATGTTTATGTATGGGATGCGTTTATATATAAAGAAGGAAAAAGAGTTTACAATTTCGGTTTCGTCTTTATGCATTCGATTTATAAAAGGGGTAGGTAAAGATGCTTTTTCAGAATTTCGGATTGGGTTTTGTTTACGTCAGTGCCACGGGTCTGGAATGTAAATGAAAAGGATTTCCATTTTTACCAGCACGCACGCTTTTATGTATGATAAAAGACAGTTTACGGGAAAAAGTAAAGAAACGGGAATTTTAATACATATGTCTGTGACCTCACCAGTGGAATTCGAAATTGTGTTTGGGTGGGTCATATATTTGAAGTATTTTTTTTTTTTTTTTTACTTTTTTTTTCTTTTAAATTTCTAGTGCATATCCTACTTGTACAAAATAGCATGGAAATCATCTATTAAATTTTCTATTTTTAAAATGTTTTATTAAAATGTTAAACATTATTTGTTTTCTTTATTGAATACAATAAAAAATTAATAACATTTTTTACATCTATACAGAACTGCACATTTCTTCTTCAATGGAGCAACAACCCCTTTGTGACCAAGACAGTCCGAACTTTGGCAGATTTCGAAACAAGAAATGTTTTTCTCTTTACGAAGTAGGGTTGTCAAGCCCTACGTCCAATGCTCTACAGCCATATTAGACAAGGGCCTACGATTTGAAGTGGATTTCAAACCGCTACAAACATCTATTACACAGCCGGAATTCGAACCAGAAACCTGTGGCACAAAGCGTCAAAGGCAATTCTTAGCATTCAGAATCCTATTATCTTATCAGAAAACTTACGCACTCACTTTACATATAGATATATTTTGTCATCTGAAACCCAAAGAAAAAAATAGTTACTTTCAAAAGACATCACATTCACAAAACCACTGATATTTCCTTATCACCATCCAAATCGTTGAATTCTCAAATCCTGACAAACTTAAAGTAAAAAAGGCATTAAAATCTTTAGTCAGTTGATTTCTATTCCAACCCATTAAATTTTAGGGAATTCCAAATAAAAGACCTGAAATTTAATTTTCCTATTGAAATGTCAAAGAAAAAGTGGACGAGAAAAAAACCTCTTTAAAAAAAATAAGAAGAGCTTAAATCTCTCTCTCTCTCCTATTTTTTTCTCTGAAATCTCCAAACACAAATAAGTTTATGGCAAAAACGAATCAAAGGAAACTCATATAAAAAAACTCTCTCTCTCTACAATATAAGCAGAAACTTACTTTTCAAAAGGCAGGGAGAGCGAGCTTTAAAGGGTTAGCGAAGCAATTTTCTACTTCAGTCATAGCATTTATGTCCTTTCTAAACGAATTGCAAAAATATTTCGTAAACTATGTTTATGTATGGGGATGCGTTTATATATGAAGAAGGAAAAAGAGTTTACAATTTCGGTTTCGTCTTTATGTATTCGATTTATAAAAGGGGTAGGTAAAGATGCTTTTCAGAATTTCGGAATGGTTTTGTTTACGTCAGTGCCACGGGTCTGGAATGTAAATGAAAAGGATTTCCATTTTTACCGGCACGCACGCTTTATGTATTGTAAAAGACGGTTTACGGGAAAAAGTAAAGAAATGGGAATTTTAATACATATGTCTATAACCTCACCACTGGAATTTGAAATTGTGTTTGGGTGCGTCCTATATTTGAAGTATTTTCCTTTTTTTTTTTAACTTTTTTTCTTTTAAATTTCCAGTGCATATCCTGTTTGTACAAAATGGTATAGCAATAATTTATTATTATTTTTTATTTTTAAAATATTTAATTCAGTGTTAAAAAAATATTTGTTTTTCTTAATTGAGTACAATAAAAAATTAATAATACTCTTTAAAATACTTAATTCAGTGTTAAAATGTTTTTTTAATTGAGTACAATAGAAAATTAATATTATTCTTTAAAAATATATAATTCAAAATGTTAAACATAATTTTTCTTAATAAATACAATAACAAATTAATAACATTTTTTTACATCTATACAGAATTGTACATTTCTTCTTCATTGGCACAACAGCTCCTTGGTGGGCTAAGGCCAACAAGACAGGCTTCAGACAGGAAATATTTTTCTTTTTGCGGAGTAGGAATGTCAACCGTACACCCAACGATATAGTCATATTAGAATAGGGTTTAAAGTGGATTCCGAACCATTACAAATATCCATGGAACCGCCAACACTCGAACCCGAAACCTGTGGCACCGAGCTCTAGTCACAAAGCCACCAGGCACTTCCTTAGAATTTAGTATCCTTTATCTTATCAGATAAACTTACACACTGACTTTACATATAGTTATATTTTGTCATCCAGAAACTCAAATGATAAAATAGCAACTTTTAAAAGACATCACGTTCACAAGACCATTGATATTTTTATCACCTTTCCAAGCATTTGAATTCTCAAAGGCGGTGAGACATAAAATAAAAGGCATTAAAATCACTAGTGAGTTGAATTCTATTTCAACCCATTAATTTTTATGGGTCCCAAATAAAAGACCTGAATTTAATTTTTCTATTGAAATGTCAAAAGGAAATGTGGACGAGTGAAAAAAAAAAAACCGCTTTAAAAAAAATAAGAAGAGCTTAAATCTCTCCCTCTCTCTCCTATTTTTTTCTGAAATCTCCAAACACAAATAAGTTTATGGCAAAAACGAATCAAAGAAACTCATAAAAAAAACTCTCTCTCTCTCTACAATATAAGCCGAAACTTACTTTTTTAAAAACAGGGAGCGAGCTTTAAAGGGTTAGCGAAGCAATTTTCTAGTTCAGTCATAGCATTTATGTCCTTTCTAAACGAATTGCAAAAATATTTCGTAAACTATGTTTATTAATGGGATGCGTTTATATATAAAGATAAATTATACGTTTATACAATGCGTTTTACAATTTCGGTTTCGTCTTTATGCATTCGATTTATAAAGGGGGTAGGTAAAGATGCTTTTCAGAATTTCGGATTGGGTTTTGTTTACGTCAGTGCCGTGGGTCTGGAATGTAAATGAAAAGGATTTCCATTTTTACCAGCACGCACGCTTTACGTATGATAAAAGACAGTTTAGGGGAAAAAAGTAAAGAAACTGGAATTTTAATACATATGTCTGCGACCTCACCAGGGGAATTCGAAATTGTGTTTGGGCGCGTCATATATTTGAAGTATTTTTTTTAAATATTTTCTTTTAAATTTCCAGTACATATCCTGTTTATACAAAATAGTATGGTAATCAGTGTTAAAAACATGTTTTCTTATTTTTGAAATATTTCATAATCTTTCAAAATGTCAAAAATAAATTTGTTTTCTTTTATTGAATAGTGTTAAAAAGTAATAGCATTTTTTTTCAATTATACAGAACTATACATTTCTTCTTCAATGGGCGACCTGGTGGCTAAGTGCCACCAAGCAGATTTCGAGACAGGGGATATTCTGGCCTTTCTGTGACAGGCTTCAAGCTCGACGATCCTGATATTTTAGGCATGGATTTTAAAGTTGATTCGGTTCCATGGAACCGCCATTCATCGAAACTTTAAGCTGCATGTCCAGGTCTTTCTTGTTAGTAGCCCTCAGTGAACTTAGCACTCACAAGTTATATTTTGTCAAAGTAGAACCCAAATGATAAAACAGTTACTGTCAACCACATTCACAAAACCACTGATACCTTTTTATCCCAGCCAAGGCCATCCGCGCTCTGTCAAAGAATTTCAAGACATGATAGTTCAACAGGAATTTTACAGAATAGGAATAGTTCAGAAATGCCAGAACTGTACATTCAACCAACGTTCTGACGGACATAATTTCGAGACAGGACATATTTTGCGGTTTTCAGGGGTGTCAGCCCTAAGATTCTACAGCCATTTCAAACAGTTTAAGAATGGATTTCAAACCGCCGCATCTATGCACAGCCGAAACCCGAACCGAAACCTGTGGCACCACCGTCAAAGTGCTAGCCACTCAGCCATTAGGCTCTTTCTTAGCATTTAGTATCCTATTATCTTATCTGAAGAAATTACGAACTCACTTTTATAAATAATTATATTTAGCTATCTAGAAATCCAAAGGACAAAACAGACTTCCTTTCAAGAGAACATCAGATTCCCACAAACCACTGATATTTATCACCTTTCCAAATCGTTGCATTCTGAAGCCTGTGAAACTTAAAATAAAAAAAAAACCATTAAAATCTTTAGTCAGTTGAATTCTATTCCAACCCATTAATTTTTTATGGAATCCCAAATAAAAGACCTGAATTTAATTTTCCCATTGAAATGTCAAAAGAAAAGATTGAAAAAAAAAAAAAAAAAATAAGAAAGCTTAAATCTCTCTCTCTCTCTCTCTCTCCTATTTTTTTGGAATTCTCCAAACACAAATAAGTTTATGGCAAAAACGAATCAAAGGAAACTCATATAAAAAAAAATCTCTCTCTCTACAATATAAACTGAAACTTATTTTTCCAAAGGCAGGGAGAGAGAGCTTTAAAGGTTAGCGAAGCAATTTTCTAGTTCAGTCATAGCATTTATGTCCATTCTAAACGAATTGCAAAAATATTTCGTAAACTACGTTTATGTATGGGATGCGTTTATATAAGAAGGAAAAAGAGTTTACAATTTCGGTTTCGTCTTTATGCATTTGATTTATAAAGGGGGTAGGTAAAGATGCTTTTCTGAATTTCGGATTGGGTTTTGTTTACGTCAGTGCCGTGGGTCTGGAATGTAAATGAAAAGGATTTCCATTTTACCAGCACGCACGCTTTATGTATGATAAAAGACGGTTTACGGAAAAAGTAAAGAACCGGGAATTTTAATACATATGTCTATGACCTCACCACTGGAATTCGAAATAGTGTTTGGGTGAGTCACATATTTGGAAGTAATTTTTTTTTTACTTTTTTCTTTTAAATTTCAGTGCGTATCCTGTTTGTACAAAAAGCATGGAAATCATCTATTAAATTTTCTATTTTTAAAATGTTTTGTTAAAAAATGTTAAACATAAAATATTTGTTTTTCTTTTGTGAATACAATAAAAAATTAATAATTTAATTTTTACATCTACACAGAACTGCACACTTCTTCTTCAATGGAGCAACAGCCCCTTTGTGGCCAAGGCCGACCTTTGGCAGATTTCGAAACAGGAGATGTTTTCTTTCGGAGTAGGGTTGTCAGACCTACGTCCAATGCTCTACAGCCATATTAGACAAGGACCTACGATTTTTAAGTGGATTTCAAACCGCTACAAACATCTATTATACAGCCGGAATTCGAACCAGAAACCTGTGGTACATAGCGTCAAAGGCCAATTCTTAGCATTTAGAATCCTATTATCTTATCAGAAAACTTACGCACTCACTTTACATATGGATATATTTTATCATCTGGAAACTCAAAGAAAAATAGTTACTTTCAAAAGACATCACATTCACAAAACCACTGATATTTCCTTATCACCATCCAAATCAGTTGAATTCTCAAAGCCTGACAAACTTAAAGTAAAAAATGGCATTAAAATCTTTCAGTCAGTTGATTTCTATTCCAACCCATTAATTTTTATGGCATTCCAAATAAAAGACCTGAAATTTAATTTTCCTATTGAAATGTCAAAGAAAAGTGGACGAGAAAAAAAACCGCTTTAAAAAATAAGCACAGCTTAAATCTCTCTCACTCCTATTTTTTTCTCTGAAATCTCCAAACACAAATAAGTTTATGGCATAAACGAATCAAAGGAAACTCATAAAAAAAACTCTCTCTCTACAATATAAACAGAAACTTACTTTTTTCCAAAGGCAGGGAGAGCGAGCTTTAAAGGGTTAGCGCAGCAATTTTCAAGTTCAGTCATAGCATTTATGTCCTTTTCTAAACGAATTGCAAAAATATTTCGTAAACTATGTTTATGTATGGGATGCGTTTATATAAGGAAGGAAAAAAGAGTTTACAATTTCGGTTTTCGTCTTTATGCATTCGATTTATAAAAAGGGGTAGGTAAAGAAGCTTTCAGAATTTCGGATTGGGTTTTGTTTATGTCAGTGCCACGGATCTGGAATGTAAATGAAAAGGATTTCCATTCTTACCAGCACGCACGCTTTATGTATGATAAAAAAGACGGTTTACGGAAAAAGTATAGAAACGGGAATTTTAATACATATGTCTGTGACCTCACCAGTTGAATTCGAAATTGTGTTTGGGTGCCTGATATATTTGAAGTATTTTTTTACTATTTTCTTTTAAATTTCCAGTGCATATCCTGTTTGTACAAAATGGTATAGCAATCATTTATTGTTATTTTTATTTTTAAAATATTTAATTCAAAATGCTGAACACAATTTTTTTCTTTTATTGAATAAAGTAAAAAATTAATAATATTTTTTTTTTTTTTTTTACATCTATATAGAACTGCACAATTCTTCTTCAATGGCGCGACATCCCCTTGGTGGGAAAAGGGATCCACGCGCTGGCAGATTTCGAAACAGGAGATGTAGATTCTTTTAGTGAGTAGGGTTGTCAGCCTACGCTAAACGACCTATAGTCATTTAAGATCGGGATCTATTGTTTAAAGTGAATTTTGAACCACTACAAACATTCATGGGATTCATTCATACATTCATTCATGGAACCAGAACCAGATTCATACATAGATACATTCATTCATGGAACCGCCGAGACTCGAACCCGAAACCTATGGTCCCGCGCACTACTCACTAGACCATCAGGCCCAACTATACACAAATGAAAATTTTCTTCTTTTCTATTTAAGAATGTATAACTATCTAAATACTAATTACTAATAATGTTACTTTTCATGGTTTAGAAGTAAAACACAGCCCATAAATTTGTTATGATATTAAGATATCCTTAGTTAAACATAGTAATCAAGCGCATAGAAAAATTCTGAAATTCCTCATAGCCCAGAATTTTTCTGGCCCTTCAACAACTCAAGACCCTCGATACTTACCTTTTTAAGTTTGGGTCTATTTATCTTAATTACTGAAAAGATATGATCCTTCTTGTTTACTATATATATATATATATATATATACAACTATGACAATATTTGACCCAATCCCTCCATTCGCTTTTCGTATGTTGATTGAAGTTTTTTTTCCTTCTAATGATGCTGGCAAATAGACCGTGATCTTCGCCATAAGGGCTGCACCGATGTTACTCACTTTGCATTACCAAGGGGGCGCGTGTAACTTGTGGATGGACGTTGGATGTTGACGTAATTGGACGTAATCATGGACGTTGAGTAACAATGCCCTCGCACCACTCTATGATCCTATAAGAACCGGGACCTACGGTTTAAAGTGGATTCCGAACCACTACAACACCCATGGGCAAAGCCGGGATTTTGAACCCGATACCTGTGGTAGCGAACGCCAGAGCGCTAGCCATTCGGCCATCAGGCCCATAAGTTGATTGAAGTATGGCCTTCAGTTTCTCAAGCGAATCTTCTTTTAAGTAAGTAATTACAATCAAACTGCCATCCTAAAAATTCTCCATGGTGGGCCAAGACTGTCCGCCTACTGGCAGAGTTGGAGACAGATGCTTTGTTTCTATGGTGTAGTGTTGTCGGCCGTATGCTCGACGCCCTACAATCATATTAGACCGGAACCTATGATTTAAAATGAATTCAAACCCCTACAAACATCCATAGCACCGCAGGAATCTAAAACGAAAACTGTGGCATAGAAAGCCAGAGTGCTAAAACTGCCTTCCTAGGAGTAACAAACTTAACATTGGGACACAAAAAAAAATTACATGATGCCATGTAAGATGAATACGACGCTTTCATAGAGTCCGTAGAATCTCTAGGGAAAAATATCTTCAAAGACCTGCTTTCCATGCTCTTTTTGGATAAACTTGAACTCTTTCGGAACCAATATTTCGGCAACGCGTTTCATACCCAAAATATCAATTCTTGTTTTAACGGGTTAAAAAGATACGTTAACATATTGAGCTAATTCTCAAAAGCTCACATGGACATTTTTGACAACCAACTACTTGATTCCATTAGTACCGAAGTTTACGGTTGACCAGAACGAAGCAAATCAACTACCTTTTTCTCGGATTATTCATATCTAATTCATATACTTGTGTTTTTGACATTCACGATCACTGTAACAGGTGGACTGAACAGTTCGTAGGCTGACACATAGATGGTGCTACTAGTATTAAATCAATATGATTTTTAGTTAGTCCTAACCTGCAAAAAGTCACGTGTATAAATATGACAGCTGTTGCACTATTAGTATGTGAGTTATAGCATTTTTAGTGTTCATCCGTGCAGTCCACTCGGCTGACTGTCGATTGGACTCCGGTGTGAAATGATGGAGCCATGTTTCCTCCATTGTCGCATATCTACGCAAACATTCGGGTTTATTACGATTGAACAGCTCCAAGCACTGCTTAGAATCATCAATTCGTTTTTTTTGTCGATTGTGAGCTCGCGCGGCCCCCACTTTGAACAGAGCTTTCGCATATCCAAATATTCATTCACGATATATCCAACACGTTCCTTTAATATCTTTATGGTCTTAGCTATCTCAATCAACTTCACTTTACGGTTATCAGAAATTATTTTGTGCACTTTTTTGATGTTTTCATCGGTAACATCCTAACGGTAACTTTTGGGCGTCCACTGCGTGCATCGTCCTCGGTGCTCATTTCGCCTCGTTTAAATTTAGTAAACCCCTTCTCTACGGTTGATTTTCCTGGTGCAAAGTCCAAATAATATTTATGAAGCCAAGCCTTGGCTTCAATAGTATTTTTTTTTTGCCAAAAAGCAATGCTTTAATTAACACACGAAATGCCTTTTTATCCATTTTTTTTAAACTAACAAAAGTTGCTTCACTAAAAATGCTATAACTCACATACTAATAGTTCAACAGCTGTCAAATTTATACACGTGTCTTTTGAAGGTTAAGGCTGACTAAAAATTATATGGATTTAATACTGGTAGCGCCATCTATGTGTAGCCTACGAACATGTCAGCCCAACTGTTACATATTGTTTAACATTTTTAGCGATTCTAAATTTGTTTGAAATACAAAATATAAGCAAAGTCTTTGTTTAATTAACGTTTCTTTTTCTATCTAATCAGTAGGCTTAAGAAAATCCTCTCAACCACAAAGCAGGAGATAGAGGTTGCTATGCAACAAGGGCCCTACGTCAACCTGGCAAATCATCTCCGTCGTCGTCAACTAATTTTCCATTGTAAAAATAGCAGAGCATTCTAAATATTTGATTACAAAAATTACTGCTGTCAACACACATAATGACAGATAGCGCTTAAATGTTCTCATGGTAACTCAGTACAGTGTTACGAACTTGTGAAAAAAACTGTAGCGATAAATTTAAGCACATTTTTAAATTATAAATTTCAATAATTTCACACAAATGTATATATTTATTTACGTTAACTTTTTACTGATATTTATTACCCTAAACCTTTTTTTTTTTATATTTTATTGAGGGATCTGAATGTGAACACTTCAGTGTTTCTGAATGCTCAGCTAATGTTATTATCCTTTTGTTAACAATTCGTTTGTGTTTCCAAGGAACACAGGATAATTTATAGGGATTGCTATTGTGGATATATATATATATATATATACGAGGGTAACTCTGAAATTTTTGAGACAATGGCAGACGACAAATGCAGGAAAAAAAATATTCGTTAAATTTGTAAATTTGAACTATCATATGGCCGCAGACGATAATTTGTGGTAACAATTGCAATTTAGCTGTCGTAGAATAGATTTTGGAAGAAAGGCAAATCCAATTGAAGCCAGAACATTATTGTGCTATATTTTCCATGATTTTAAAGTGGGGTTAAATCAAGAAGAATGCCTTCAACGTCTACATCTAGCATATGGAGACGAAGCTCCATCTCGTGCTACTGTATTTAGATGGTTTACAGAATTTCTTAGAGATCGAAGTTCTCTGCTGGATCAGAACACACAGGAAGATCGATTCCGAAGATGAGATTGATAAGGCTATTAAAAACATATTTTTCATCACTTCCAAGAAATGGATGGCGTGAAGCATTTAATCTTTGGAAAAATCGTCTGCAAAAGTGCACTGATGTTGGAGGGGAATACCGTGAGCACTATTAAAATTTGGTAAGTTAAACTTGTACCATTTAGCCGTATCTCAAAAATTTAAGTGTGACCCTCGTATATATCTATATATATAGTGTTGACTATTTTTATGAGTGCTGCCATTGACGATAGATGGCGCTGCCAGCACTGACGTTGTCGATGACGCAACCCAGCTGAATGAATAACTGTATATGCCCACGGGGCCAAGTGAGTAGGAAAAAAAAAAAGCTATGTAAGCATTATATGTTTGAAATTGAGAGCAGAGGCTCTTATTTGTTTTCGAAATTAAGTATATTAGTTTAAAATGTAGTAATTAGTGTCAGTAAATATTTAAGATAATACAGAGTGATTATAATTAAAATCCCACTTTTAAAAATGCTGTAAAAAAAAAAAAAAGAAACACTTATCACAATGAGTACAAATTTGAGCTGAAGACACTTGAAGAAGGGGAGGAACGGTAGGCCTCAAAAGTTTCTAAGGGGCATTAATAGATGGCGCTGTAAGCGGCATAAAGAAAGTGAATTCGGCTGCCAGTGATATTTTGAATCGAAATGACAACGTATTTGGCATAAATTGCACATTAAACCAACCGTAGTGTTCAATGTGCTTGATTGTTTTTTTTTGTTTTTTGACGAAAAACTTACTTCCAATTCATTCAACAATTGTGATACTGTTAGTGGAAAGCCCATCCACCACGGAAAGATCATACCAAATTGGATGGGAGAAATCTATGGAATTTTTTTGATGCCATACCGTTTCCCCCTTCTTCAAGTATCTTCACTTCAAATTTGAACTCATTAGAGATTCTTTTTTTACAGCATTTTGAAAGTGGGATTTTAATTTTAATCATCCTGTATATAATCATATATAACAATATGTTAAAAATAGAACAATACCTATAATAACCAAAAATTTAAAAAAAAAGTCGGAAAATTACCACCAGACAGCCTGACTAGTGTGCAAGACACTTCTTTAACACTTTTTTTTTAATATTTAAATAAATATCTCTTTAGTAGATAATACCTTAGTTAATAAATTTTAATAATATAATATATAAACATTGCTTTTATTTTCCTTTAGTACACTTTCGTTTTAAAATTTGCCTGCATTACAAACTTTACATTACAATTTCTATATTAAATATAATTCCCATATATAAAAAAAATTATACATGCATGCATTCATAAATTCCTGGATAGATAAATTTAATTTATACATGCAAGACAAAAATGTTTCTATATAAAATTGCAGAAATTAAAGCGTTTAGAAAATAACGGCACAGTTTACTTAGGATTAAAAATGTTGTTAAAACTGCAGTTCTTAAATAACTTGAAGCAAAATAAACAATAAAAATTTACATATCACTTGAAAAAGAGAACACAGAGGCAATAAATCCCAAATAATTGCATGAAATCAGAGACTCTGCTTTTCCTCAACTTATCCTACTAAAGTTGAGGAAACCTTTTGTGCAGCTAATTAAATAAGGATTACCTTCCAGAAAAAATCTCTTAGTTTTTTTTATAAGACTTCTTGCGATAAGCTTAGGAATATTTTTTTAAGAGAATCCATGTTATTGTATTTTTAAATAGTAAATATTAAGAATATTTGCCCATAAAAACAAATTTTTGCCTAAATTCAGATTTTCGCTATGTATACCTACATTTGTTGTATTTCTACAAGGCAAAATCAATTGATTTTGCCTTGTAAAAATACTGTTAGCTACTCTATCGTTATCTTCGGAAACTGAACCCCATGTCTTTTGATTCCCTAAAAATTCCCCGTTCAAAAATTAAAAACATCACACGACAGTTCATTTATCTGCAATCTCCACTTAGCCTTCCAGCAAGCTATGCAGCAGCCTCCATATATATGTATATTGTAAATATTGACTTATTTCTAGATAATAAGCATTTTTTATGATTGTTTAATTTTAAAATTAAATAATTTTATTAATTTAAAAAACATAATTTAATAATTTAATAAATTACAATTGAAAAAAAATTTTTAAATTAAATAATTTTAATATTTTTTTAAAAAATAATTAAATAATTTAATTAAAATAAGTTTTAATAATTTTAAAATTAAATAATTTTAATAATTTTTAAAAATAAATAATTTTAATAATTTTTTCAAAAATAAAAATAAAATTTAATTAAAATAAAATTTTAATAATTTTTAAAAATAAATAATTTTATTAATTTTTAAAAATAAATAATTTTAATGATTTTTTTAAAAATAAATAATTTTAATGATTTTTAAAAATAAATATTTTAATGTTTTTAAAAAAATTTTTAAAATTTAATTAAAATAAATTTTAGTAATTTTGAGATAAAATAATTTAATTAAAATAAATAGTATTAATTTTTGAAATTAAATAATTTTAAAAGTTAAACAATCATAAAAAAAATACTTATTATACAGAAATAAG
Source organism: Caerostris extrusa (assembly GCA_021605095.1). Lineage (NCBI taxonomy): Eukaryota > Metazoa > Arthropoda > Arachnida > Araneae > Araneidae > Caerostris > Caerostris extrusa. The sequence goes on from BPLR01015182.1 coordinate 86,915, forward strand.
TAAATATTTAATATTATATATATAAATGTTGTGATATTTACATTATTATATATTATATATATATGTTGCTGCTGATATTTATATTATTATATATATGGATGTTGCTGCATAGCGTACTGAAAGGCCAAGTGGATATTGCAGATCACTGAACAGTCGTTATGTTTTTAATTTTGAAAAGTGGAATTTTAGATATCAAAAGACATGGTGTACAGAACACGAAGATACTGTAGTTATCAGTACGTCCCTAAACGTTCAGAAATTCAGATGTCTAACAGTTAGAGCGAAACGATTATTAAAAACAAATTGTTATTTTGGTTAGCAAATTGCCGAGGGTGATAAATGAAGAAACAGAGAAAGACCATGAATAGAAATGATTAATATAATCCGGTGATTAATTATACTGATGACAAGAAGCTATTGTTTTGGGAATATGTGAAAATGCAAGTTTGACAAGGATTAGTTTAACAATTTATTAAATAATTTAATAATGGATAATAAATAATGCAAATAATATTAAATAAATAATGGAAGTTAAAACATTATTATGAAATGAAAATGAAAAAAGCTTAGTAAGTAAAATGTGTTTGATTGGAGAAAAGATCATTTTGTTGTTCGGTCTAATCTCCCAGTGTCCTGCTGTGAAGGAGGGACATCCCATGAATAATCTACTCGTGGAAGGAGGAAAAGTACAATGTCTGATAGAGCACTCGTAGGTAGAAGTCTAGCTTAGTTTCGTGTTGCTGAAGGAGGAGGACAGAGGCTTTTGGGATTACTTTTAGGTGGAACTACTCTGCATTTGCACATCGTATGAAAAAGCCCGAAAACTTCCACCAGGTAGTCTGACTCTTAAGATAAGATGCTGAACATCACAACCGCCATCGAGACTCCTCATTTTTGAAACAGTGTCTACAACAATGCCACCAGTAGATTGAACCTCAGCCCTATTGCTCACCAGTGGCGCGTTGACATTGAGTCATGAATCGAGCTGAAGAAAATTTTAAATAATATGAACGAAATCAGAAGAACATACATTTTATTATATCAGGTTTATATCCAAGAAATAAGAAATACGAAACATTAAAAAATAAAATACTCATTTCATACCGTTAAAAGACACCAATAGATATTTATATTTATAAATATACATATAGTAAAATTCTTCATTAAAAAATAAAGAAAAAACCCTGAATGATGCAGGCTAAAGTTTTTCTAGAAATGAATTTTTTTTAAATCATAAATGTTATTCTTAATTTTTAGTTAAAAAACTATAATTAATTTTAAATGTATTTCTTTTTTTTTTCAAACGCACATTCATTATGATAATTCGACCCAAATGTAATTTTTTGTTATACAATTTTTCATGGTTTATAAAATTAAAATTATTTTCTACATAAATTAAGCTAATTTTTCTTTCCATTATTACACTCCTTATTTTATTACAGCCGCATATTTATATTGCTTCATTTTTACTCTAAAGAATATATTATTTATAACATGAACATTTTATAGTGTTCCTGTTTCGCTTTTTTCTTGTAAAGATATATAAAAATTTATAACTCATGTTGGGAAATTTATTATAAAAAGCTGAACGTAACTCTCCAAACATTATTCTGTTCTAAAGAAAAATAAAATACATAGGCAATAAAAATAACTCAATGCTAAGAAGGTTGAAACGTAAAGAATTTCTCGTGCAATACAGGTTTCGTAATTTCGGAAAAAAAGCTATTTATTTTAAGCTTTAACTTTTTATGGCATCGATAAATTGTAGTTCTATATGTGAAGTTTTTTTTTTTTAAATATTATTTTTCAGCGAGTTTTTTAAAATATAATTTTGAAAAATTAAAAACAAACTTTACAATTTAAATTTAAATATCAAAACCTTTATAAATCCTCATATAATAATAAATCTTTTTTTCCTGGAATTATAGTCCATATTGGACCATGACCGTCTGCCTATTGGCAGATTCCAAAGCAGGAGATGTTTTCTTTTTACGATAGAAGTGTCAACCCTACGCCCAACGTCACAATCATATTAGATTAGATCTAAAAAGTGTATTAGAAGTTTTAAATGGTTTAACTACAATTTTTTAATTGCTTCTCGAAAAATTCTCAAAAAATATAACTTATAATAATAGTTTGATAAAAAAAAATACTGTTTTTATGCTGCTGTAGGTTACTACATGATTGTTTTTCAGAAATATTTGTTCTTTTTAAATTGAGCTAATGTACTTTTATTGAAAAAACACACACATATAAAAGCATATTACACAAATAGATTATCTTGGTAGTATAAAAAATTAATAAGAATATCTATATTATAACATTATTTTGATAATTTAAAAATAATAATATCTTATTATTTTTAATAATATTATCTAAAAAAAGGCAGATGAACTTACCCATAGTTTTCAAAAAAAAAAATTTATATTAATTTTATATTATTATTTATACAGAAGAAATATCATCAAAGTTCGAACATTTTCAGAAAGGTTAAGAATTTATTTGAGTAAATGCAATTATTAAGCTGATTACTTAAGAGCAAGGAATTATATAATCTTCATAAAATACAATATAAGTAGTCAAAATTGTTTAAACTGTTTATTATTTTTAAAAAAAAATCAATCTTAATATAAAAATATTTCGATAGTTATATGTAGCAATAATTCATCATCGTTTGTTATCAAAATTTCATTGAAAATATTATATTAATCACATTTTTCATGAATTGTTTAACATACTTAGCCATTGAACATATTGCTTAACAGATTTAACAGGTGTTTCTATAACTGAAAATTTTGAATAATTGAAAACATGTGAGATCTGAATCCTCCCCAACCTACGTATTAAGGTCTGTCCTTCAAAACTTTATAAAGAATGATAGATATAATTTATGTTCCTGTGTCCTGCCCCTCATACTTGATGACAGCAATATGACAAATTAGCTGTCAAAATAAAAGAGAACAGAATTGGCTTTTCGTAGATTACTACATTTTGTGACAAAATTCTGTCATTTTTTTTTTTTTTTTTAGTCTCGTAACCTCTTTTATTTTGAAAATGGGGAATCTACGGAGACTTGCGGAAAAAAGTGAAATTGAAGTGATATTTTCTTGGAAAAAAATGAATGTCAGAAACGTGTCACTAATTTCGAACGTCCTTGTACAGCAAAAGAATGTACAAAATCTTTATTTTTAATTTCCGTGAATGATTAGTTTTTGAGATTTGTTTTTATGATTTAGTTTTTATTCCTGACATGATTATTTTAAGGAAAATATGTTACAAGGTTAGTATTATAAAAGTTGGTATTTACCTGAATTTCAAGACACATAACGAAAAGAACTATCTGAAAGTTTTCAAAAAATACTTGTAAGAAAGATCGCATTAATATACATTCTTCTAATTTTTTCATTTTGAAAATAAAAATTGTAAACAGTATAATCCCGTAATTATACATTTTTTGATAATTATATAGAGTTTGTAATATTAATTTCTAATATGCAAGAAAAAGCTAACTTTTTTTTCTTAATCATTGGCACAACATCCCCATGGTGGGCCAGGATTGTCTGCTTACTGGCAGATTTCGAGACAGGATATTTTTTTTTCTTTTTTACGAGGTAGAGTTCTCAGCCGTACACTCTAGAGTGAAATATGACCAGGACATACGATTTAAAGTGGATTCCGAACTACTACAAGAATCTATGACACCGCCGGAACTCAAACACGTCGTATTGAGCACCAGAGCGTTAGACACTGGGTCATCAGTCCCCAGAAGCACTAACTATTCGGACTAAATATACTATACATAACTGGTAACTACTTAATAATGTATGACATGGATGAAGAATTTGCTTGGGTTCCATATATTTTTTTAATTCATAATTGATATTTGTATATTCTCAACACGCTTTTCTAAAAATTGATTTTTTATGTCTTTTTTATTCCTTTTGTATAAAATTTTTCAAATAATTTATTTTTTGAACCGAAGTATAAATTGCTCCATCACGTGTTCTACTATTTGAATTAAAAAAAAAAAAAGGTTAAATACAAATTATATATTTTTTTCTGATGCTGCTTTATTTGATGTACATTATTTTACTAAAAAGATGTAATTTAACAGATTCATTAATACCTAGCATGCATAAGGGCGTGCCTATATCTACATTAAAATTTTGCATGTATACCCATTTGAAATAATATCTGAGGCATTCACACTAATATCTCCTCTTCTTTGAGCCCAACGGAAAAAGGTACTCCTTATGGGTTTATTGTGTCTTTCCCGAATAAACACAGGAGCTTTTGGTTAAGCTTCGCCTGTCGAGTTTTGGCCAAGCTTCTTTAGTTCGTAATGGTAGTGGGTCTAATTAATAATATGTTTACCATTTTAATTGGCCAAAATTAGATCAAAATCAATTGAAATAATTCCAATCATCATATGATCCCTTTTGTTAATTATTTTTACAATTGCGCTGTTATTTATATTCGTTCTCAAGTTTATGGATATTTTTTTAAATTAAAAGTTTGTATGTACTAAATATGTGTTTTGTGACTGCATTTAAACTTCATAATTTTCTGAAAGACAAAAGTTTTCATATCGATAACGCAAAATATTTAGTGATTATTTTGCAAATAAGGTTTAAAAATAATATGTAAATGTGTAATTATTAGATTTTAAAAGTAAAAAAGTAAAAAATGTATTCAATTAAATAAGGAAATAATATTAAATAATAAAAGTACATAAAATGGAGCCTGATGGCCGAGTGATTATCTCTCTCTGGCATGCACGGTGCCACAGGTTTTCAGTTTCGAATCTCGGCAATGATATTAACTTTTTTGTAGTAGTACGGCATCCACTTTAAACCGTGTAATATGACTGTAGAGCTTTTTGCGGAGCCATACCCTGTAAAAAGGAAACATCTCCTGTCCGAAATCTGCTCGAAGGCAGGCGGCTTGCACATTATGGGGTTTCTTCGACTTAATGTATTAACATACCCAATTATTTCGATCTACGCTTAAGGAGGTGATTCCGAACCATTACAAACATCCACGGCAGCACTGGGACACAAACCAGAAATCTGTGCCACCGAGGGCTGGAGTTGCTAATTACTCGGTCATCAGGCTGCGTTTATGTGCTTTAATTACTTCATATTTGATTATTTAATTGAATTTGAATAATTTTTGTTTGCGCCAATGAAGAAAATTCCACATGAAATATGTAAAAGAAACATTTAGGAATTTCAAAACCTATTCTGAAAATTATAATAATTTTGACAAAAATATCCTCAAAACAACACTTTCGGGTATTTTCGTTTTAAGAAAAAACAAAATTTATCAAATTATAGAATTTGATTTAAAGAAAATATTTCATTTCAAATTATCGTCAGTATAATACACAGTTAGCTTCTTGAATTTGTTTCAAAACCTTCCAGCCAATTTCATATCAATCCAAAAATCGAGCTTGAAATATTCAACTGCATCTTAAGTCTCTTTTTCGCTTAAAAAATAGATATTTTTTTCCGTCAAAAACCATCCCAAAGCCCCAGGCAAGCACAAACATTAACCATTTAATCTCTAAATAACTTCTTTTTTCCCCTTATTTCAAAACCTTTCAGCCAATTCATATCCTTCCAAACCAAGCTAGAAATATTCAACTGCATCTAAGTCTCTTTTAAAAAATAGACATTTTCCTTCAAAAAACCGTCCCAAAATGCCCCAGGCGTCGCACAAAATTAATCATTTTAATCTCTAAAATGACATATTTTTCCTTTCCAAACAGAATAATGGACTCCTCTCCAGAAGATTCTCATTCGTTTCTACTCCACTGAAGAGGCCCAACCGCAGAGCCATTTTTAAAAAACGGTCTTCATTACTTCCATCCGAATCTTCTTGACCCAAAGCCGTTTACGCCATTAAAGAGGTATTTTTCACCATTGAAAGGAAATGGAACACCACTCTAGGGTGAGAAAAATTGTGGAGAGGTATTTTTCATCTTTTGAGTAACTTTTTCCCTTGAAGACTCCTACTTCTCCAAATGAGCTTTTGTTATTATGGAACTTCTTTTTAACAATGAGACCTTTTAAAAAGTTTAAAAGGTTTTGTCAGCACACAATTATTTGAATTTGTGCGTTGAATTACCTCTTTTAAGTTAGAAATTACAATTCTGTCTTCAATGTAAAATATATGAACAAATCATTTGAAAACTAAATATTTTTTCACCATCAAAAATCGAATAAGAACCTTTTAGCAATAAAGAATGATCTTCGATCTTTTAACCTTTTTAATTTTATTTCTTTTTTAGTTCAAAATTAAACACGGATCTTTTTGAAAAAGAATAACTGTTTATTTAGTCTAATCTTCTTCTCCATTCTATGCGGCCAGATAGCCAATTGGCCAGCGCTTGGCTGGTACATTTTTTTCCAAAAGTCCGCATCAAAAAGATTTTCCTTTTTTATTTGATGGTGTAAAGATGATTAATATTTGATATAATATTAATCATCTCGACATATCGACAATAATCAATATTTGTTGTCGAGAATGCACGGTGCAGATGTAAGATCTGGCCTTTAGTACCACAGGTTTTCAGGTTTTGACTACTGGTGGCGGCGAAAGGGATGTTTGTTAGTGGTTCGGAATCCACGTTAAACTATAGTTCCCGGTCTAATATGTCTGTTGGACGTATGGCTCACAACCCTACCACGTAAAAAAAAAATATGCCAAGTTCCTGTTCGAAATATGCCAGTAGGCAAACGATATTGGCCTATTAGGGCTTTTGCGGCCATTGAGGGGAAGAAAGCACATAAAATATGCAAAAATACATTTTTTAAATTTATAAACTTATTCTGAAAAATATAATAATGATTTTAAGTATTCTCAAAACAGCATTATAGGTTATTTCGGTTTTAAGAAAACAAAATATATGAAATTATAAATTTGATTTAAAAAATTATTTTATTTCCAAATAACCTCAGTGTAGTACATAATTTATCATGAATTTATTTCAAAAATCTTCCAGCCAATTCATATCAATCCAAATCAAACTTAAAATATTGAACTGCATCTTAAATCTCTTTTTTGCTTAAAAAATAGATATTTTTCTACCAAAAACCGTCCCCAAAAAAGCCCCGAGCGACGCACAAACATTAATCATTTCATCTCTCTAAATTATTTTTTTCCTTTACCAAACAGAATAATGGACTCCTCTCCAGAAGATTCTCATTCGTTCTTCCTCCACTGAAGAGGCCCAACCGCAGAGCCATTTTTTAAAAACGGTCTTCATTACTTCCTCCGACTCTCTTGACCCAAAGCCGTTTACGCCATTAAAAGCCATTTCTCACCATTGAAAGTAAATGGAACACCACTGTAGGGTGAGAAAATTGTTGAGAGGTATTTTTTCATCTTTGAGTGTCTTTTTCCGGTTGAAGGCTCCTGCTTCTCCAAATGAGCTTTTTGTTATTATGGAACCTCTTTTTAACAAATGAGAACTTTTAAAAATTTCTGTAAAAGGTTTTGTCAGCACACAATTGTTTGACTAATTTTCTTGTTCTTTGAGTTAATTTCTTTTAACTTTGAAATTATAATTCTGTTTTCAATGTAAACTATCTGAACAAATCATTTGAAAACTAAATATTTTGTCGCTATCAAAAATCAAATTAAGAGCCATTGGCCTTTTCGTTCAAAATTAAACATGGATCTTTCTGCCAAAGAATGTCCTTTTTATTTCTTTCCGATAGCATCTTTTTTCCGGTTGAAGGCTCCTGCTTCTCCAAATGAGTTCTGTTATTATGGAACTTCTTTTTTTAACAAATGAGAACTTTTAAAAAGTTGTGTAAAAGTTCTGTTTGTCAGCACACAGTTATTTGAATCATTTTCTTGTGCGTTGAATAAATTCATTTTAACTTAGAAATTGGAATTCTGTCTTGAATGTAAAATATTTGAACAAATCAATTACAAAATAAATTTTTCTCACGATCAAAAATGGAATTAAGAACTACAGGCAATAAAGATTGATCTTGATCATATAAAATTTTTAAATGACTTTATTTCAAAATTAAGAATGGATCTTTCTGCCAAAAATTATGTACTTATTTCTTTTAAGCCGCTCTTTCTTCTGTGCGGAATGATGGCCAATTCGCTAGCACTCTGGCGTTTGGTACCACACGCTTCAGTTTCGAATCCTGGAGGTTGCACGGTTGTTTGTGAGTGGTTTTTGAAATCACTTTAAACCGATAGGTCCCGGTCTCACATGACTGTTGGGCGTAGGGCTGTCAACCTTACTCCGTAAACAGAAAACATCTCCTGTCCCGAAATCAGATACAGAAACACGGCCCTGATCCAGTATGGGCCTGTTGCACTAATGAAGAAAAAGCACATAAAATACGCAAAATATACTTTTTAAAATTTATAAACGTTTTCTGAAAATATAATAATGATATTGACGAAATATTCTCAAACAGTACTTTCGACTATTTTTATTATTAAGAAGAATCAAAAATATTTTAAATAATAGAGTTTGATTTGGTAAAAAATTATTTTTATTTCAAAATATCGTCAATGTAATTACTAGTTTGCCCAAAATTTAATTCAAACCTTCCAGCCAATTCATATCAATCCGAATCAAACTTAAAATATTCAATTTTATCTCAAGTCTTTTCCAGTTTAAAAATAGATATTTTTCCACCAAAACCGTCCCAAAAAGCCCCAGGCGACGCA
>BPLR01015183.1:0-66675 GCA_021605095.1 Caerostris extrusa
ACTTGCTACAATCCATTCCTCTATGCTTGGTTGAATGAGAATTTCCGCAAAGGAATTCATGATCGTTTTGCCTTGCTTCAAGTCAAAAGTTCCGGCTCAAAAATCCTGTCTCCAGGAGGGCTATCAGCGGAAAGGCAGACAAATCTTGCAATGGTCATGAGAATGTAACCCTTTTGCCGATGAAAGAGATTGCGAATAAAGATAGAAATTTCCAGAAAGATCGTGTTGGGGCAACCAAAAAACAACACCTCTGTAACTGAAACAGTCAGGATAAATGTCACAAGCAATGATATTGATGCAATTAGAGCTTTAACTGAATTTAAAAAAAAAACCAATCAGAATTAAACATAATATTTAGTAAACTCTCTTATCTATGGCTGACATTGTTCACCTAACGCTGCAGTTGTTTGACGAACTCTTGCAAAACATTTTGTTATCATCATGAAAGTTAAGCAGCATTATATTTCAAAGGAAAGACACATATATATATAACAATATTTGAGGACTTAGTGTAATGGGGAAAAATAGTATAAATAAAAATATCATTTAGAGGTATTTCAAGAAGGATGTAATCATTGTTGTCCTTCAGAATAAAACTAACTAAAAATGGAAAAAGCAAGTGTAGAGTCAGAAAGTAAGGAAAGCTCAGCACATTCTGAACGAGATGCTACTTTTGTGTTTGTAAATTTAATTGAATTAAATGCATAGTACTAAGAAATGTCATTCTGAAATTGTACTAAATGAATGGTTATTTAAAATGGAAAAAAATATGGTGTGACTCTAGATATCAAATATGGTATTGCCTCGGAGAATGTTATGGCCTATACCAGGAATGGGTTTGCCCATTGTATCACTTGAACTAAGTGAATGGAAAACATGAAAGACCAGAGAAAAAACTTATTTCTTAAAAATTGTTAACGTATTGAATGTCTGTTATAAGCTTTGACTAATTTATTCTGTATTACAATATATAGAAATAAGTATTATGAGTATTATGATGATTATTCAAGTAAGTACTCCCAAATCATTTAATTGTAAATTTTTGGTGCAAATTGGACTTCAATTGTTACTTTCTTGATGGTTTTTTTATTATATTAAAAATATTTTTCGTGATATCAATCTCATTTTTTCCATATACTTTTTAAGTAAGAATAAAATGACTTCCAGAAAATATCTGCTGATATTTTACTGCAAAATAAATCAAGTACCAAAGTATATATTAAAATATAAATTGAACAAGTAAGTGAAAAAGCAAATATTTCACAATTTTGACAAATATTTCACGAGCATTTTGAAAAGATTGTATTCTTCATGTTTATTTACATTAATTTCTGTTAGTCAATATTAATAATTAATAGATATCTAGATCTTTTCTCAGATATAAGATAATAATTTTTGCAACAAAAAAATTCATTTAAAAAAATAATAAAAAGTAATAAATACAACTTCAATATTGTTTATTACAATTTAATTAATGAAAATAATAAAATATTAAAATAACATTAATGAATTATCATTAGCATAAATATGATGCATTCCAAAATATGATAATAAAATAAAAACAATAACAAATTAAAAATTATCTATGTAAGAGGACAAATACTTGATAAACAAACAATGGGAGCAGTAAGATTATTTTATTTTCCCAGAATCATTATTAGAAAACATTTAGATCATATGCATTAATTTTTTGTAATATTAAGATTCATTGTAAATATATATTATCATCATTACGAGGTTTTGAACATGATATCATTGTCTCATGATAATGTATCAGTATTTGAAATCAAAACATAATGTGAAATATTAAAAGAATAGTATTATTTTTAATTTGTTATTAAATTTTCAGGTGGTCAACAAATCCTTAGTTTTATATATTATCCATATTCAAAAAAACTAAATACAGAAAAAATGGATTTACATTATTGAAACAAAATATAATAATAATCAATTTAAAAATTTATTGATTAGTAATTTATTTGATAATTATTAATTTGATAAAAACTTCAATGTGTCTAATTTCAATTAATTGAATGAATATTTAATTGAATGTTATTGATATTTATGTTATTGAAATTTATTATTGAAATTGATTATTATTAATTATTAAAATTATTATTTTATGTTAATGAAATTTTCAAATCACACATAAATTTTTATGAAAAATAAAACATCAATTTTTATTTATATATGTTATTAAAAAATTTTTGTGTGCCTTTAGCTCCTCTTCACAAATGCTTCATTAAATTAATTGTTTATATTATTTCCATTGCCAGTTTAAAAGGAATTTTGAAAATTCGTTGTAAATAAGGTGTTAAATGCATGTATTTCCCATATGGATGTACGTTGTATTATGTAGAGAAATAAAATACTTTATAACGTTTCAGTGCATATTAGCTTTAGCATTTCTGTGAGTTGTATACTGGTTATATAACCTACGATCATGTGTGACAAAATTTATAAACGTGAATTTTGTATGTGTAACAAAATAAGGTTTAGAAGGTTATAGGCAAATAAAATGTGTCTTATGTCATTTGGAAGATATGTAACGTTTTTTATTGCTAGGTAATGCTGAGGAAATCAAAAGGAGGTTTACCTAGCTATAAAAGCAATGGGGCTCCATATTCTTCCACTTGCCATAAATGTAGCAACTTGCCAACTAGACCGTAAAACATGTTTAACCAAAAAATGTATTCATTGTAATGCCTAGTAATAACTTCAACAGTTTATATGTGTCGTGTCGATGGATTTGCTCAATAAGATAAAGTGTAATATTTATCTATGAAACAAGAAAATTGGTTAATTATCCTTGTGTTACTAATAAATATTTTAAATATAGATAATATATAGAAGGAATGTCATGTGTAAACCTTACCTAATATGTAAAGTACAGAAATGCTTTGATAAAAAGGGTTCAACTTCATTTTTTTGTTTTGTAAATGTCTACTTTTTAAGATTTAAATTGCACTTATATAAATAAATATTCCATAGATTGCAATTAAATTTACTGTTTATTTAAATTTGAAATGAAAATATTTATCTATATGTTTGAATCAAATGTTATACTAAATGCACATTATTGTTCATTTATAATATTCTGTCAGTATTAAATAAAGTGTTTAATGTGTGTTCTAGATTTATTGTTTACTGTCTTATTTCTTTTAAAACTGATAAATTATTTCGAACTTAAAAATAAGGTATGACATAATCTCTTTTAAAAGTTGTTATTCTTTAAAACTTATTTTATAAATTTGTGATAAAAGGAAATAAAATTAAAAAGAATCCCATTAAAAATTATGAAAAATATATGTTTTGTATCGTTTTTTAATAAAATTTTATATATTATATCACAATGTTATCATTTATTATAAATACAAGTTATCCAAATATCAGAATTTTGGATAGCTCGTGTTTATAATAAATGACAAAAATTGTGATGTAATATGTAAATTTTTACTTCAAAATTTAATTAAAATTATGTTTCTTCTTTAAAAATGCCTGTTAAAACTTAATTCAGATCAGAAACAATCATGGTCCCAATCCATATTTGAATTTTATATGATGGAAAATAATTCTAAAATAAACTCTAAAATGAAGTTATATGGACTTTTTATGAGTGTAAAAATATATTTGTTATTTAGTGGCAGTCCAAAATAATATTCTGGGTATTTTGAAGACAAATAACAAATAAATAAAAACATTTATTTTATTTTCTGTCTGTCTTTTTGTGTACATGAATAAATATAAAAGTTTAAGCATATAAGATTTTTTTTTATGATTTGTAAGGACATATTTTTTATAAAAGAGGGAATTTTACAAATATTTTAATTTTACAGACAGCGAATATATTATTCAAAATTTGAAAATACAAATAAAATAATTATATGATTATTTATACGACTAAACAAGAATGTAAAGCATTTTAGCTTATATAAGCAGTATTTAAAAGATAATCCCAAATTTATTAAACAAAGAATTTTAAATATATAGCCTGAGATAGCCATTATGGCAAACACGATAAATAAACGTAGAAAAATAACACGTGTTCACCAATAATTAGTGCAGTTGGGGCTTGTTATTTACTTCTTCAGAGCATTTGTTTCCCTGAATATTACCCTGCATTATTAGTTTAGACTTTCACTCCTCCTTTAATTTATTACCTGTATTTTTGTAATCTTAATTCTAGTTTTAAATATATCGTTAAGTAATTGAAGACTCTTCATAATAAGCAACATTTTAAATTTTGTTTTTAGAAATAATATAAATTAAGATGAGGAGGTTTGCAGAATTATTTACACATAAGAACTCCGTAACTACTGTTACTATTGTCTTTCACATTATCTTTTATCATCATTATTACGATTCAATGAGAAAAGATACTGTAGTATATCAACAAGAAAAAAGACGATTATAACTATATAACATTTTATTTGTATATGACTATCAAAATCATAAGTGAGATATATCCTAATTATAATTACATCAAATGAGTAACTGTAGAACTCCACAAACGGAACATAAATTTTTTCTAGTGATAGACATTATTACAACTGAATCATCATCAAGACAAACTATTTAAAATAAGTTAATTTTTTTAATGCCAGGCACATAACCTGAATTCATGCATTTAAAATATTTCATATATAACTAGCTGATCAGTACAGATTGATATTATCTTTTTTTATCATTAATACAGTAGATTCAACCAGAGAAGATACTGTATATCCACAAGACAACAAGAGAAAATACAATAATAACTATCCAGCATTTTATCTGTGTACGGCTACCAAACTCATAAGTGAGAAATATTTTAATTATTATCACATCAAATGAGTAACTATAACACACCACAAGCGGTACTGAAACTTTTCAACTAGAAATATTTCAACAGAATCATCATCTAGACTAAATATTTAAAATAAGTTATACTTATTTAATGCCAGGTACATGACCTGAATCCATGCATTTAAAATACATGGAATATTTAGCTCATGAAATAAAAAATCATTTCTGCATTACATTTGAGCAGTCCTGCTTTTATAATGAACATTTAGTTCATAGTGGTTCAAAATATTACAACTGAATTATCAATGAGACAAAAATATTTTAATAAAAGTCTGTGCAACATTCTGTTCTATTATTATGCAAATCTGGAATTCTATTCATCCTTTCTTATTATACTATTTTATGAAACATATGCTACAGTTAAATTAAAATTTACTTGCACCAAAAAAAGTGAATCCTCTAAAATTGAAACAGATTTTCAAAAGAAACATCTCGAAATAAATGCTTATTTTTAATTAAAGTGTAAGAAACTATTGTCAAAATAAATCAGCATATTATAAAATACACTTCTTCCATAAAGATCACAGAAATAAAATTTCTTTTATTAAGATCACTATAGAAAAATATTTAATTAACCAACAGAAAATTTTTAAAATTAATAATAGAAATTCAATATTGCAATGAACACCAATAGGGATGGCAATGATCAAAAAGTTTTCTTAAGAAACATGTCCTTTAAAGCAAAAATATCTTATTCTTTTCCAACAAATTTCGATCAACAGGATTATTGTTATTTTTATATACTGATTATTGTATTGAATAACCTACATATATTTTTTTTTTTTCATTATCTAAATCATAATGTACGACTTCGGCTTTTGATATATATATATATATTATATATATATATTTTTAAAAATATATATATTATTTAAAAAATATTTTTTTTTTTTATGGAATTACAAACTAAAAACAATTTTTATTTTAAAACTAATGGATAAAAATGTCCTAACATCATAGTTAACTATATCTTATTCTTTCAATGGATAAGAACAGGATATCAATCACTAGATATAAGTAGGTCATTTTTTAATAAATTTTCGATAGTATATGGTTATTCAAAGTGTTTTTAGTTGGTCACTAAGTTTTTTTTTTAATTTTATTAGTATATTGCTTAGAAAAATAAGCTATTCAAATGGCTATTTTATATTATATATTTTATTTTATTAGTTTATTTTATGAAAATTTGCTATCTTGGAAGAATATGAAATAATATGAGGAAATTTGTGTATACATTTGAAAAGGAGTAAAAAATATTAAATAAATAATTATAATTATTAATTTATCAAAATGATTGTTGATCAATGCAATTAGTTGGATATTTTTGTTAAAAAAAATGGTGTAAGGCCAGTGAGTATAGTGGATATGATAAAACTTCATAACAAAGTTCATGGAACTTCTTCGTCCTTACAGAAACGCGCCCCCTGTCATTACCATGTTGAAAGATATATTCTCGGTTATACACTGATGAACAAATTTCTTTTTTATCCAACGGGTAAGCTGATCACAATATATATTTTCTGTGACAGTTTGATATGGTTGTAACGTCTCCCAGTAGATAATATCCCACCAAATGTAAAGAATTAGCTGTTTTTTTGCCACAAATTGGCCTTTGGAAAGATAAGACGCGAATGAACTTCTTCTTCTCATTGCATTGTCAAATACAATCCACATTTCGTCACTAGTAACCAGGAATCCAAGAGTAGGTCATATGGTTGCAAATAAATATGGCAGATCGAATTTCTATTGTTTCTTAATAATAGAAATTCGTTCTACCTTATTTATTTCGCTTAATTCACGATGAATGCAGCGGCACCATTTGTATACAAAAAGTCAAACTTGTTCAATAAAGTTTCATTGCCCACTAAAGTCTTCAGAGCGTCGTCATAAAACTTTTTTTTGGTCTTCCAGTGTGAGTTTCACCTTGAAGCTTCATGTCATCTGACCTGCATTTTTAAGGCCATCTTTGGGCAGTACTTAAATTAACTTTAGATGACCAAAGACGAAACACAAATTTTTATGAGCTTCCTTTGGCTTATGAACCAGTTGGAACTCATAAAGCTCAGAGTGGATAAAACGAAGTTTTTCATGATTCATCATACATCCTTATTTCTCAAACTTTAAGGATTTAAAACCACTTATAATATCAAAAATCAACAAGCTGAAATACTAACTTTTGATTTTTACGAGAATTGTTTAAATAGTATAAAGAACAACGAAATAATGAACATTTTATTTGAGGAACGTAAAAAACGACGTACTTTTCTTGCAAACCCATTAGAACAAGGGTCTCCAAACTACGGGCCGCGGGTCAAATATGGCAGTGAGTGTCATCAATCCAGCCCGCGACAGCGAATAGTTTATTGTTGCTGTAATAAGTTGGATAAAAGCACAGAATGATAATAACTCGGTTTTAGTGACTTGCTAGGAGACAAGAATAATACGCAGAAAATTTAACTTAAGCATAACAACTAACAAATAATTGAAATGAATCCCACTAACATTCTAAATTAGTGAACATCACTCGGTTATCTTCTGTAGTTATGATGGGGTAAAGAGTATCGCATATTTATGTATATCGATGTTTGGAATGTATATATCCTGAATCAAACATATGATTTTTATCCTGAAAAATCCCCCAGGAACGGAATAGTCTAGAAATTATAGATAATCGCAGAAAAATTAAAATGGTTTTGGCCCTTGATACTTACTGGAGTAAACAGTATGACCCTAAGGCTGAAAAGTTTGGAGACCCCTGCATTATAATCTTAATATAGAAACATCATTATAATAAAACAAGAAAAAAAAATAACATTAGATATTCACTTAATTGAAATTTACATAATCGTTTTAAATTAAACAAATTTGTTTTGGTATTTTTTTTAAAAATTGAAAATAAAAAAAAAAAAAAATCATTGCTTTTTCAAAGGGAAAAACTATTAAAACTGTTGAGAAAGTAATTTATTTGTCAATTTAATCATGAAACAAAAACTTAATTGATTATATTTAATGATTTTTTTATAAAATAAATATAATAACACAATATTCTTAATTTCTTTTCTACTTGTGATTTTACTATTTTAATATTTCTTAATAGTTTTCACAAAAATAACATTTATAGAATACAAAAGAAACAAATGTCAATGTACATGTTTATTCATAAATATGCGTAAGTTTTTATTATTATTATTATTTTTTTTTTAAATACGCAAAAAATTAATTTTTATTAAAAGGTGTATGATAAAAATATAACTTAATAAATATTACATTCATTGTGTATATTTCTATGATTATTAATCATATAATTCTTTCAAATTATCATCTTTATTATTATAGATAATCTTTAATAAGAGAAAATATTCAAAATTTGAAACTTTGTTAGATGATTTATTGATACATTTCATTTATTATGGTTGCATAATCCTTGAAGAGCACATATTCTTTAGATGAGTACGTTCATCACGAACCAGAAGCGAACTGATGATCTTTACTTTTGTGCTCTTGTCTTGTTATTTTCTTTTTCATTGTTCAGAATACAGATTCAATATTTTCGTAACAGCTTCTTACGTACGAGCTTCTTTTTCGAACATGTGTATTTTTGTTTTACTCAGTTAAACAAATTTGCCATTTTGTATTCATTTTGTATTTCATTAATTCTAATTTGTTTTGAACTACCTTAATATTATCGGCATTCGAATATACTTGTTTGTCGTGTGTGGCGACTCCAATATCAAACTAAACCTATTCTGGCGATTGAGATTAGGCGGAGTTGGGCTCTTGTGTTGTAAAACATATCGTTGGCATTTGCTTCTGGTCGACAGGAGGTACACCTTGTTTAAAGATCTATCAATTAACTGCTAATCATCCCCCCGGTTGGAGACGCTTAGTATTGATACAGCTTAATATTAGAAAAGAGATCAATTTCATCTCTTTCTAGTCATCTCTTTAAGGGTGTTGATAGTTCCAGGGAGAGTCTCTAACATAGATCCTTAACATAATATTGATTTTCCATGTTGATCTCGATATTGGCGATGCGTTATCGAAAGTGAAGTATATATACATTAATTAACACTTGGAGAAGGTATTAATTCTCTAAATATTCTCAGTGGCCTTGGTTAAGATAAAAGATTAAATAAATGAATTATAACAATAATTGATTGGTTATTATATTATATATATATATATATATATATATATATATATATATATGTATATGTATATATGTATTCTCGTTATATCACCGAAGTCAAGCATCATTGGGCGCGGTCAGTACTTGGGTGGGTGACCACCTGGGAACACCGCGTGCCGTTGGCCTTCACAAATTTGGGACCTGAATGGCCGAGTGTCTAACGCTCTGGCGCTCGGTGCCACAGGTTTCGGGTTCGAATCCCGGCGGTGCCATGGATGTTTGTAGTGGTTCGGAATCCACTTTAGGTCCGGTCTCTTATGACTGTAAGAGCGTCACGGAGCCAAAGTCAGACTTCTACCCACGGGTGCTCCATCACAACAGAAGCTGCTTCCTTCCCCTTCAATCATGAGTACTTATGGGCTCGTGGGTTTGGTCAGCCAAGTGGGATAAGGAACAACAAACAATATATATATATATATAATAAGTTAACTTTCCCGATCATCATGAATTATCTCTGTTATTTTGACTGCCAAAGATACGGACGTTCTAAAAATGTTTGACAGGGTAAAACGACATGTTATTATTGTACCCTTTCGCTCACCCACAAGATTGTATTACAGAACCTGAATGTCCCAATTGCCAACAAGAGCATCCTTTAACCTCTAAAAGCTACCACCAGGGGAATATAGAAACGAAAATACTGGAAATAAAAGCAACAAGAAACCTAACTTGTTTTGCAGCCAGCAAAAATTCTTGTAAGTAAATATGTGCAAATTACATCCATGCTATCATGGACTTTTGGATGATAAATATATAAGTTGGGAAATGTTATTCTACTGGTATCGAACAAGATGAGAGGATGGTATGAACCCTCAAACGACATACTTACGGTTCTGCGTTCAACGTTTTGATAGCAAATCGTGGGTACAGTGTAGCAAGTGATTTCCTGAGGTATCCAGATTAACAATGAATTATCTTCGACAGGTGAATGCGTGACATAGGCAGTAGAGTAACACTGGTATAAAATAACATTGGCTTGAATTTGAAAACCACAACAGCAATTAAGATTGTTATCAGTTATTGTAATTTATTAAAGCTATTTTAAATGTATATAAAATGTAATAACATCTTCTTGAAATTCTTATTGAAACAAAGTTTGAAACTTAATTAAGACTATAACATTTGTGAAACTTTCCTGAAGGCATATATTAACTTTACGTACCGATTCAGTCACATAACGTGAATTTTAATTGAATTTATCAAGTCTCTCGTAAGCACCCATGCCTAGAATCCTGAAAAATACATTTTCCAAAACTCTGACCTAGACACAAATATGACCCAAAGTGGTCGTCATATCCATATACTAATTTACAAACTCATATAAAGTATATTCTTCTCATAAATAAGTTTGTTCTATGTCAGTTATTATCTTGTGTTTGGCACAATACATCTCAAGAGATTTTAGTCCATAAAATTACAACTAACAACCATCTACAGCTGTTACATTTCTCTTTATAAAGTGCATTTTAAATTAAGCAGTCTTTGCCTGAAGCAAATTAGCATTAATTTTAATTTGATGTTAAGCCAATAACGTAAATTGAGTAGATCTCTTAAAATATTAATAATGCTTCCATTTTTAATGGAAATTGCTTTCAAAAGATGATCCGTAAAGTTTAGATTAGAAATAATAAGTTGTGTAAACTCTTTTTGCTCAAGATGTTTCAAAAGTTTATATTTGAATAGTAACGCATACTAATTCATTAAAATTTAAATCATGACGACATAAATAACTTGTAAAATATAAGCATAATGCAGTTATTCTGTGTCATTTCCCCTTATGCCACTTTTAAATACAATAACCCATTCACAGTCAAAAACGAGTCAGATTACCTTGGACTTCAAGATCTCTCATTGGCCAACTAATATTCGAGGAATTTCCCCCCCCCCGAGGCTTTTTCTTCTTAGTGACATAGTTTGAGCGTCATGTTCTGAGCGTCTGTTCTGCGTAAATCATGTTCTGCTAAGAATATTTGTAAGATATATGATACACAGATATGTTACAAATAATGCTACATCAAATCAATAATTGTTCAAATGCATGCACAAATATATACTTTATATGTATGTATATGCACTTTTGAAAAAAAAAAAAAACACCATACAGAAAACGATTATATCTATTTAATTTAAATATACTCAAAGCCGTTACACAAAATATTTAAGACCGTATGATATATTAATGGCTATCAATTATATGATGAATGTTTAAATTAATAACTGGTTAAACCTATTCAGAGAGCAATGTATGCTTGTATATGTCTATGTAAGAAATTACTCAATTTCTATCTGATTCTGCGATATGCCAAACATTAATCAATTTTTGACACATTGTAGCAATTTTCGTGTTTCTTATTATGGCGTCTTATTGGACCTTACATATTCAATTGGTAAAAGATCTGATAACCATGTCAGAAATAGAAGGGTAACAACACTACAAAGTCAGTTCAGAGATATGATAGCCTTGTGACTTTATTCGTAAAGTAACATGAGGGTGTGTTTTAGGATATCACTAACATATCACAACGTCTCTAAAATTGTACACAGTATGATTAAGGGTGACATGATATTCGTAGAAAATCGTTCTCCGAGCCTCAAACCAAGAGTCAAACCAATTTTTTGCTTCTGTAAACAAAGGATGATTGGTCCGTTGACAGCTTCACACCCAAATCGTATTGCCTTCTGCTCTAGAAAGGGACTCAATGTTAAATATTATACTAACCAACTCTGCTGACACCCATAATGATTAGCTACAACACCTTTACAGACGTCTGTATTAATGTAGGGGCTAAAGTAGTTTTAAGCGAAAACTTACCTCTTCAAAGTGCCTTGCTATGGTGAAAGACTATCACGGATAGTAGAATAGAAGCAGTAGCATGGTTGATGAACAATGTTGCCGTTAAAGTAGTAAGGACTCATTATCCTGTCACCAAGCTTTAGAGCAACTTGACCTTCCAGAGTCCTCATTACATCTATCAATCTTCTTACAGCCACCACTACTGACAACATCTTTCACAGCATTATTCGTATATTTAAGCATCTCACCAATTCGATCACGTTCAATGTTATTGTTCATGTTTGATACAATATTGTAATTATAATGGTAGCATCTCAAATGAACTGCAATCTGCCAACGCTATAACATAAATTTCTGTAATTGTTGCCTTTTTTTTTTACAACGATAAATGCGCACTATATTGGTAGTTAACACATATTTCCATGAATGAATTAATTGAATATTTAGTAAAAAAGATAACTACGGAAATTTTGAGATGATCGATTATTATTTTTTTTTCTTTTTGCAAAAGTAATAATATATTTGTACTATATGTGTTTTTTTTATTATACATAGAATACACAACTAGCAATAAATTAACCATGTTATTCACAATTGTGGAATATTTTCACCTTTAACACATTATTTAAAAAAAAAATAGTACACATTAATAATTATTAACACACTTTTTATTATTAACACACAATTATTAACACACTTAATTATTAACGCACAATTATCACACATTGATATTATTAACACACTTTACACATTATTTAAAAAAAATAATCTTAAATAAAATTTCAGATTTATTAAAAAGTTCTGTTTTTAATTACATTTTCTTCTTTTTGTATTGAGATGTAAAGCATTCTATGCGTACAACATTTGTAATATTTGACTATTTCATGAAAATTTCTAATTGAAGATTGATTAAATTTCTAATTAAATTTCTAAATGAGTTATTTTTCGCATTTAGATTGCTTCCAAAGCATATTACTTGAATGTGTGTCAATAAAGGGAATTTCATTTCCATTAACATTTCATAAAAACACTTTTTATGAAACCTCATTTCGTTGCATAAGATGTCATTAGATTTTAAAGATGTTAATGATGCTGTTTGAAATTTTAAATAATTTGGTACATTATAAAATATTATTTGTATTATAGTATCATCTAATGATAAAGAATGATTATAGCTTTCATACATTTTAATTCGGTCTTGGACATTTTTTTTTTTTTTGAAATTTAGAGTATCAAATTAACTAAGAATATTATAACATTATTTCAGGCTTAAATTCTTAAAAATTTGATATAAAAATTTCTGATAAATGTATGTACTTTGGAATGAATTTAGCTATATAAATAAATTTTTCTTTAATTTTTGTGTCGACAACATTAACAGCAACCCAAAAACATAATATAATATAATTTTTTTCTGTGAATTATGTGTCGACAAATGGAATATACAGATTTCCAACAAATTTATATTGAACTATATTTTGTAAAATGTAATTTTTATCATCAATGTAACCAACACAAAAATCAATCTAAAATCTAAGCATGAATGTAGGAAAATATAGTTAGTAATGTAAGTATTTCTAAAGAGAGTTATTATAGACAATAATTTAAAAATTAAAAATATATTGATTTGAATTTGAGTTATGTTTTTGGAGTACCATTTGTTAAAACCGACATAGAAATGATGCCGTTAGTCTACGTATACTCGTAGGACGGCCAAATAATTTAACATTAATATAAAAACAATTAATAAAAATACGAAAATGAATACTAAAACAAACAACTATTTTCCTTTACTTTTAAGGAATACTAATATATACAATTACAATCAAATTTAGGATCTTTACATTGGCACTTAAAACAGACTAAATAAAAAATGTTTATAGAGAAGCAATCATAATGTTACGCATATCTCAAATGAAATATTCCCATGAGTGGGTAGGCAGTGATTTACCAGTAGCCTCAAAACCTTTTAACAAAAAGAATGCTCCCCACAAATTCAAAAATGGGCATAGATATATCTTATAAATTACCCAAGTAGCCATTCTCGCAGCAAAAAATTGTGTACCAGGCTCACACACTGTCGCAGATCGTTCGCTCTGCTTTCAACGGGTCTTCCCTTTTGCCCGCAAAAACTCCAAAAAAGGGTCCCAACAAAACAGACCGGTTCTTTTGCACCTGACCGTGTGACCGGGAGGGGTTATCTACCATTCCTGGATTCATACAAAAAATAAAGGAAATACACCTTACCCACACACAACAGGATAATTACCAGTCACAACAACATTGTTTAAAATTTTTTACATTGATTTTAGTAGCGTTTAAAATTGAAGAATATAAATAAAATGAAGAATCAATGATAATAAATATGAATTTATTTGAAATTTAAGAGATATATTTAATTTTAAACAATTAAAAAAATCTCTTTGAAATTATTCCGATAACCTATATTTCTGTTATATAACGGCAGTATTGCAGAAGTCTCCAACAACCAGTAACTAAGATTCAGAAGTTTTGCAACTTAAAAATATACAATAGCCTATCATTACCAAAGTACAAAAGAACAAGTGCTTTTGAAAGCCATTCTATTTCTAGAATCCAAAAGTCCCAACAGTATTCAAGAGAGAAAGAAAAGAGAGAAAGTTCCAGAAATCATGGGAAATATCCCATGATTTCTCTCTGAACAGAAGGTAGGGAAAGAAGTCTTTGTTTGAAACTGTGCCACTCAGACCCTTTGTTCCGAAGTTTGTGCTGCATTAATTGTAATTACACCGTGGATGTTTCTTTGAATAGACATTCTTGCAGAAACATTTTCGACAGGTACTGTTAGTCGATGTTAAATGTTGCGGTTCGAATGTAAAGAGTATGTTTAACTTTGTTTTGTATATTTCTTCTTGATAAACGATTACGAAGAACTATTAAATTTGGATTCTTAATAGTAATATTAAGTTTAAACTTTTTAATAATTTATCTAATCATTTATACATATTTGAATAGTTATTTTTAAATATAAATGATGTCAAAATGATCTTCACTTTAAAGTAAACTGTAAACTTTTACATTATGAATTCTAAATTATGTATTACTAAATTGACAAATAATATAATTTTTTTTTTTTAAGAATTGTCAGTTAGAAATTTAATTATGAGCAAGCATAGCATTAATCATTTTTAAAGGCGTTTAAATAAATGATAAATACCAATAAGCCATCACTAATTCTTATGATTAATTTTAATATAACTATTAAAAAATTAAAATCCAATAAAGTTAAGTTAAGTTTAATTAAGTTAGTTAAGTTATAATATCATATTAACTGAACTTTATTATTAATTAAATAATAAAATTAACTTATTTAATAAAGGTACTTATTTGGTTTCTAGAAAATGCAAATTTATTCAATAGGCAAAAAAAAATATATAATTATTAAATCAATTTACATCGTTAAAAATCATTGGAAATTCTGTTCAAATTATCCGATGCGTTTTACAAAATTCATTAACATATATATTGAAATGTCCATGGTGACTAAACCTTTTAACTTTAATTATTTTGCAGAAATAATCTATGACAAAATAATTAATTTTGTCATAGATTACATTTATTTAAGATAAAGACTTTAGCAAACGCAACTGTTCATTTAAAAAAATTATCCTACTATCTACTTACTCACACATGCATTAAAAATTATTGTATAAAATTTAAAACATTATTTAAAGTACTTTGCCTAAGCAATTCGTCACAAGAAGAGCGGATATTTACAAGAATCAAAATTATACAGTATAACAAAATTATAACAGTTTAATCAATATTATACAGCATCCTGTATTAATTAATTTTTTCCATTGCATTTATAAATTGCTTTAACAATTGTAATTAATTTACATAATGCTGAGAATAGCTCTTTTAAAACATTATTTAAATATACTTTTGCCTAATGCGCATATTGGCTTCACAAGAACAAAGCTGGATATTTTATAACTGTCACCAACAATCAAAATTATACACATTAATAAACACTTACAAATTAGCATAACTTAGTATATAGCAATGGAAACTTATTTTCTTATCCATTATCTATGTCTTTATCCATCCATCCATTAGCTATTCTTTATCCATCCATCCATTAATTTTTTCCATCCATGCATCCATAAAAATAACCAATTTGTAACATAAGATCCAGTTATTTAATGAATCTTCAAGACAACCATATAGGTTTTCAATATGGTCTTTATGGTATAGGTATTAACGTATAAAATTTATTTGACACCTTTTGTAGTGAATAGGCAACGTACATATCCTATGAAGATTATATGTTAAAAATTTACAATTGAAAATTTAAATAATAAAGATTAAAAATCCATCCTATCTTCTTTAAAATCTATGAAAATGACTTTTCCTTACCTCGTTTACTAGATTTTAACCATGATTAACAGGTAATCAGACCAGACATTCTAAATTATTTTAATATCCATGTAATACATCAATATCCATGTAATATCCACTTTCCTAGCTGTATATTCAATGTGCAATCTTAAATATATTCACTGTTAACGACGAGGAATATTTAGTTCGTCTTTACTTATCAGATATTGAACATAGCTTCCTAAATTTAACACGTTACCTAACAGGCAGTTCTGGCCATATTTTAGAAGTTTTCTATTAAAAATATAAATTTTCTTTTACTGCTATTCAAGTGCGTCATCATATCAATATAACGTAGCCTGTCTTTGACAAAAATGCGATTCTTCTTTTAAGTTTTAATATTTAATAGAAATGAAAACAAACTTACGATTGCCCAAGCATTATTTAAACGGCTATAACGACGGATATATATTATAATTTTAATTTAATTTTTTTTTAGTGAATTTGTAAAATATTTGCCTTTAACAAGTGCATAAAAAATTACTCTTATGAGAAGCAATATTGCAATACCACAGCAGACCTCAGCAAGCTATAATTTAAAATTTAAGTTATAATGAGGTTATTAATTTACAATTCAAATATACTATTTATCATTTTTTTATCATATATATATATATTCCTTTTTGGCACAACAGCCTCAAGATGGGTCATAGGCGTCTGCCTTTTGGCACATTTTGAAAATTGCGATGTATCCTTTTACGGATTGGGTGTAACTGACCTACGTCTGACAGTCATATTAGAACGAGACCTACGGTTTAAAGTGTATTCTGAAGAACTATAAAAACCTTCACCGCCGGGTCTGGAACTTTTATACAACGTGGCTAGTCACTCGCCTCTACATGCCCTTCATATTTATATAATTGCAAAACCCGGCATACGTTGCCCTGCCAAAAAGAAATCATTGTAGAAAATTACATATAGCGAATATATTCTCCATGTTCCAATATAGGTGCATACTCATTTCCATGGATATCGTTTGAATTTTTGTATAATATGAAATGCTGCACCACCACTTGGTGGCATGTAAAAACAAAGGGATAGCGCGAACCTATTGCCATACTCGAATAAATATTATTATCATTTTTCATTGCGATTGGTTGAACGATATAGAAGTTGATATACTACAGGACCATCTGTTGTCGACTTGTAACAAATGGGATAGCATAAAAACATGTTCTCCATGTTTTTGTCAAACACACACAAAAACTTTCATCAAAATCGATCCACCGTTTAAGAAGAGTTCAGTGACAAAAGAACCTGATTGCAGCGCCACCAATCGGGTTTAATTGTGAATCTAAATCATCCAGAGATCCACTCAAACACACACACAAATTTCCTTAAAAATCTGTCCAGCCGTTTAGGAGGAGTTCAATAACAAACACATGTACAGAAGAATTATACATTTATGAATATATATATTTATATATATATTTATATATATATGCAGTCAAAGTAATTTTATACAAAAATATTTCTAAATGTTTGATTTTATTCTTTCGAAATGATTAAATCAGGTTATTCTGCTAACATTTAATCTTTGGATTTAGTGTGTAATTTATATATTTTACATTTTATATATATTGCTCCAGGACAGGAATAACCAAAAAACCATAATGCAACCCACGACTACAGCAAACCTAGCAATGAACATTATCTATTGTATTGTCTTTTGGTAAACAAAACGTGCTGGGATAATGCATATAAAGGGTGTGCCTTGTTGTTCCAGAAAAGCTGCTCATCAATATTGAGTATTCAGGGACTAATTAGGATCCAAGAGTTTTTATGATGCTAAAGATAATATAAGATCAAAGAGAAGATGTATGTTGTGTTTGTGTTCAATATAAATGTCTCTGTAAGGATATTTGGTTGTATTGGAATAGGTAATGATGTTATTAATCATAATAAACGAGCAGGGATTCTTAATGGTAACCATTTCAGATGATAATAAATTATATGCAACAATATTTATTGCATTAATAAATACTTAACATAATGTGAACCTATTTATCTCTGTTTGTTGAATTATTCTGGTATCGGAATCTTATTCATTGCAGCTAAGTTTATGACATGTAATAAAATTGTTATCTTCGTTAATTGAAATATGGTTTCCATAACCTAGTCAGAAATAATTTACGATGTAGTAAATAATTAAGTTATTAAAAAATATAATAATAATAACTATTTTTGTGTATTCATTTTATATGTATTGTGTATATTAATAAGTTTATTTCTTGAATAAATTAATTGATACCTCATCTGGGAAAGCTTAAAGAATATAATTTCAAATAAACGTTATGAATATTATTTATCGTTTTTCTACGTCTGTTTTTTAATCATTAACATATTTAAAAAGGTTTGGTCTGACATAGTGGATAATAACCTTTTTGAATTGCATAATATACAAGAATTCATTATTTACAGAAATGTTTAAAACCAATTTCCTTTAATTACCATTTCTTAAGTCTTGAATTTTATAAATTGATTTTCTAGGCCAACAAATTATAATTTGTTAAATAGAAATAATTTAATTAATACTAGTATATAAAGCAGTAATCATTAAATTAAAACTGGGTTTGTAGTGTGCAGGTACGGGGTCCTGATGGTTGAGAGGCTATACCGCTCTGACGCTCGGCACCACAGGTTTCGTGTCCGAGTCCCGACGGATCCATGGACGTTGTATTCTTTCGGAATCCATTTTAAGTTGTAAACCCCGGTTTCATATGATCGTAGGGCGTCGCAGAGCCCAATCAGACTTTTCACCCACATCATTCCCAAGATGTAAAGGGGTAACTTAGCTCTAGCCACAGTGATGTGGTGTGCTGTAGTGGGCAGGTACAGGTGGCTCCCTTTGGCCTCAAGATTTTAAATGAGTATGGTTGGGTGAGATACATGAGGCACAGTTTGGAGAACTGACAGTTTTATTTTTACGCACACAAACACCACATATGTGCAATTAAACACATACAATATTTAACACATTTAAAGACCATTAATTATAGCTTCGTGGAAAAGTTCCACTTCTAAGCCCAAAATCGAAACTCGGTTAAGCGCATTTTTTGCGAAATATGCTTCCTCTCTGGGTGAGAGTTTGTACGCCAACTTACCATTTCTCCTGAACGCCATTGGGGGCATTCTTACTCGAGTACCAGAGGATGGATGGTTACATCTAGCCGCCAGATTGTACTATGTAGACATGGTCGGGGCCCACGTTTGAATCCGGATTGTTAATGTGTGTGATAGTTTTGAGGTACTTGAGGCACAGATTTGAAAACTTACAGTTTTATTTACCCATACAATTAGACACAAACACTATTTAATACATTTAAAGTAAAAGATGGACAATTATAGCTCCTTTCTGAGCCGAAAAGCCTAAACGCTGTTAAGCAAAGAGTTATGCAAAACTTACTTCCCGTCCATGGTAGAGTTATTTACTAAGCCTAACTAACCATTTATCCTGAAAGCCACCAGAGGCTCTCTTACCAACTTGTCAGACAATGGATAGTTACATCATCAGATGATTACATGTATATAAAATCATTAAAAAAAAACTTGCATTAAATGTAAAGGGAAATATCCATTATATATCATTACGATACACTGTTTAAAATTGTAAATGATTAGATATTTCAGGGTTAATAAATGAGTTAAAAATTAGCTAATAAAATTGTTAGTATATTTCATAGTATCAAATTGTATGTATTTTTAAATAAAATTTTCGCCGCTTTCGTTAACATTACAATTTTACAACTGTATAGGGTTTTTTTTTTCCTTTTATTAAACATTTAGAGTACTTTCACCACTATACGTTATTTATATATGAATAAAAATAAGAATCTTTAACTTAAACGTATTAAATTAATGAAAAAATGAAAAATATTTTAAACAATGCAGTCTTGATAAAAATTTGCTTGAAAATGTGCCGTCTGTTTCAGATTTTCAGAAGTCATCTTTACTCTACGCTGTGTATTTTAATATTTATCTTAGTGTTTAAACAAATATGTATTAATAATTTAATGGTTAACAATTCAAAATTAAACATATCGTTTCTGGCGTGTATAATTATAGAAAAGGGAGAAAGTAATTTGGTTAGTATGCACTTTTGTTTCAAAAGCTATAATTATCCTGAAAAATACAGCCGCAATGTGTGTTAACAAAGTAATAAAAGTACTGATTTATATTTTTGCTGTGTATAACTTTAATTGGAACTTAAATGTACTTGTTTTAAATAGATGCAGTACCATGCCGTTTTCATATTTTATGACTGAACAAATATTTGTTTACTGTCAAAATAAATTTGTAAATATTTTAGTAGTTTTTTCCAAATATTTTATACTTGTTATATCTCATTTCAAACAGCAAATTTAAATTTTAGCCTTTTAATGAAAACTAACATACATTTTGTAAATGTTTGATTTGCAAATTAAGAACCCATTTCTACTACGTAAACTAATATGAAATTTCTCATTTAATTTATTGTTGACTCTATTGTTGATTTTTTCCCAGCAAACTAAATAAATTACTATATATAAACTAATAATAAATAAAAAAAAAAATATATGCACTAGTTGTTCATTTAAAAATTCGATATTTCGACTTATTTAATTAATAAATATTTTAAATTGCAGTAACAACACTTATTTGCATGTTTTATACTTTTTTTTGAAATTGCTAAAATATTTATATTATGAAAGGCTTGATTATAAAATCTGTAAAATATTTTTTTTTTTGTGTGTGTATGTAGATATTTTCATGAATTGAACGTTACATTAATTGTACAACTTTTTTTTTGACAGGATTTAAATTTATATCCAAATTTATTCCCTGATGTAGTTTCGGTTTATTTAAAAATTTATTCACAATTGCTAAAAAAAAATTATTTTAAATTCACGGAATAGTAATTAATACATTAACATCACTATGTAAAATATGTCCAAATCAAATTTTATATGATATATAGAGTAAATACAGCATTAAAATAGTTAGATTTTCCGGTTTACTAAACGGATGGATTAAAACAAAGTATGGTTGCATTAAAACCAAGTATATTTTTTATTATGCATGGTTTTCGACAATGTAAAAGATGTTGAATATTAAAAGTTGGATTAAAAGAATGAATAAATAAGTATTTACCAAATACTTTTGAAATATTCATCTAAGAAAATGTTGCATATACCGTATGGTCTTTGGAGAAAGAAAATCATTTTTATTTGAATAAAATATACCTTTTTTCATACAATCTTATTTAAATATTATTACTTAACGTTGAAAAGCAAAATAATCAACTTAAAATATATTTAACATAAAATATAATATTTTTAGTCTGCAATATAGTTGTTTTCAAATATGTGTGTAAGGAAATATAAAATCGAATTTTTAAAAATTCAGATTAAATCTTAAAGATTGTTTTTTATGTAAAAAAAAACACACCCACTCATATATGTATACCTCTGTATTTAAAGATTTATATTTCCATTAATATATATGATTTGTCTGTGGCAATTGTAGTTGTTAATTTGAAATAATTTTTGCAGCATTCTATTATAAAGTCTTAGCATTTTATCTTATAACAGCTACAAGGAATAAATTATTGTTCTTTTAAAAAAATACTGTTTGCCTTACGTATGTTAAATACCTATTTTAAAGCCTATGTTTTCTATGCCTTTGTATTCATTAATATTTTTACTTTAAAAATACTGTGTCTTTTAAAAATTTAATTTATTTTATTTAATTTTTAATTTATTATTAATTATATTTTTTTTCTTTTAAATTTAATTAGAAACTAAGATAATACAAATTTTGACAATTATACGTTTACAATTGTAGTGAAAAAGCAGTCCAAACATAAAAATGTTTTGTTCTTCTGTTTTAAATTGAAAATTATTAACTACCACTGTCAATATTGAAAACATTGGATGTAGCTAGTTTTTATAATAAATTAAAAAAGAAAAACCATTGATATCTGGTTTGCTGAATTATTCTGCAAGATAAGTGTTAACAAAAAAGGTTTTTAATTATTTTCTTAAAGAAATATTTGCATTTAATTGAAACTATTTTAATTTTAAATAGGCGAATATATACTTCAGAACAGGTAAAATAGATTATAAATTGAAAGACGATGCCCTTAAAAGAAAGATTAATAATTACTTCAAGGCTGACACAAGGCTTTTACACAAAAATTTAAGGTTCATGTTCAGGAAAAAAAAGCACCATTTAGCATCAAGCAATCATAAATCATATCCTTTTTTTCTTTAATAAGATCCGAACCACTGGATAACAAATGATTTTTTTGTCATGCATTGTGATCAGAAGAAAACAAAAAATGGAATTTTAATCTATGATACTACTGTATATATATAAAATACTATGATGGATATCAAAGCTTTTGGCAATGCCTCAATTTAGAATTTTACTGAATTCAGCAGATATATACTTGTTGGCTATTGTATATAAGAAAAGAACAAATTTATTTATTATGTGAATTGAAATAGAAGCAATTGTATAGTAAAGAACTGTATAGAAGTCGCTTTATCTGGGAATCCGGCTTCTTCGTTACAATTCAGAGATACTTCAGATGTTTATTGTAACAACATGAGAAATATATTCATAATCTAAGACAGGTTATCATAGCATTTTTTTAAATCTTTCTGTTTTCCGCGGATAAAGTCTAAAATATTATTTTTATAAGAAAGTATCGAGGATTAGCTCATATAATGACAAAAATGATGATATTCTATTTGAAATAGGAACGTATTTAGATTTTTCTCATCAAATTCGAATTAAATGTGTAATTTATGGCTAAACATGCCGATGCTCAATTCGTGGCACAGTGGTAAAGTGAGCTTCTGGTGAGCATTATATTTTAGGTTCAATTCGGAGGCGGCTTTACTGTAGACAGACACTTCTAAAATAATGTATACTTGATCACGATTTTGATGGTTAGCATTTTGCCTCGTAATCGGACTACCTGGTGGAAGTGTTATCTTCTTTTTCTGTTATCATTAATTGACACAACTTTCAGTTGATTATAATTACAACAGATGGCGCCACGAACAAGAGACTCCTCCATAACTCCTCCTCCTGTAACTCCATATAAGGCTGTTGTCTTATACGGGGGATTCGAATAAGAGCAAGGGCAGAAAAGGAACGCGACGGGGTTGCTGATGGCGGGTGGTGGTTCGATTAAGTATTTTGGTACCAATAAAATTCATATATATACCACCACCCGCCATCAGCAACTCCGTCATTCCTTTTCTTTTTCTGCCCTTACTCTTACATTCGATTACATTACATTACATTTTGCTATTACATTACATCTGTTGTAATTTATAATAAATAGTTTACAGAAGTTTTCCGGGTTTCTTCCATACGATATACAAATGGTGTTTAAGAAAGGTTCCTCTAAATGCTCTCCCAAAAGGTATTGTCCTCCTTCTTTACTAACACGGAGCCAAGTCAGACTTCTACCTACGGGGGCTCCATCACAACAGAAGCCGTCACAAGGATGTCCGTCCCGCGCTGTGAGACAGTAAAGCAGAGACACAATAACAACAACAACGTGGCTAAAAATGTTTTTAAATAATAACCCTTAATAAAATAAAAATTCTTATTTTGTTTAAATTTCTTTTGTCGATTTGTTTATTTTTCCAAAAACATTTTGTTAAATGAAGCGGATTAATTTTGTATATAATATATTATGTTTTCATAATCTACTTTTAATTTTCCATTTTTTTTACGGTTTTAATGTTCTTTGCTCATGACAAAACTGCTGAAGTGAAAGAAAATAATGTTTTATAAGAATACCGTTTACTTTTTGATAAAGATTATTAAAATATCGACCGTTCCCAAATATTTTATTTATATTATCACTATTTTCTTCTTTATAAATTATACATTTTTAAAAAATTAGGTTTAACATAGGAAATAAATATGGGAAATGGTATTTATTACATTGCATGGATTTTATTTTTAATGTTGATATTTGTATATGCCTTAGTTTTACAAAGAAAATGTATTTGACAGGTACATGTATTTATGTTTACAGTAATATGTATCTATACTATTATTGTAAGCATAATAAGTTTATACAGTAATATGTATTTATGTTTAAATTTCTATATATTATTTGTTAAATTTCCGAAAACATTTTGTCAACAACTTATTATTTGCTTATTTTTCTAAAACTTTTTATCAACTGAAGTCGATTAATTTTGTAAAAAATAATATAGTGTGTTTCTGCAATCTACTTTTAGTCCTTTCATTTTTCTTCTGTTCTCATGTTTATTCTCATTGAAAAAATTCTGAAAAGAAATTAAATATTTTTTTAATAAGAATAGCCAGCCTTTTGATAGAGATTATTAAAATATAAATAATTCCCAAACTATTTCTATATATATATTAATAAATATTTCTATCTATATATGATTTTTTTTGCTTTTATAAATTATACAATTTTTAAGAATTATTTTTAACATCATAAAAAAAAATATGTGAAATTATATTATATTACTTGAATTTAATTTTTGATTGCAGTAATAGAATATGCCTTAATTTTACAAGGAAGATATATTTTACAGGAAAACTACAACAGCAACTGTTTCCTTTAAAAAAATCTGCAATAAAACATTAAAAGCTGTTTACTTATCCTCTTTTAACAAGCTGAAATTCGTAATCCGTTTGGCATTGACGGAAATTTAAACAAAAGTAAGATTTTTTTTTTTTTCAAAATAATAAATTTAAAATAGTATTTTTTGTAACTATCTATTTCTCGATATTTCATAATAGCAGCTAATTAGGCAGTTTTGAAATAATAAACTATTAATAAAAAATATGCATTATTTGTAGATTACAAGGAATAAATGAATACATAAACACTGTTTTGTTAATTTCGAAAACTCAAAAAGAAAAAAAAAGTTTGAAATTATAAAAGTTTCAACTACATCTGCATAGTTATATTTACAGTTAGTTATCTAACTTTTCTTTTATTTCATAAAGATTACCTTCAATACTTTCGATACGCATTTTTTTTTCAAGAAAGTCGTTAATTATGCATAGAATAACTAAATGAAACAAAATACATTTTTAAAAGAAACTGTTTATTTCAAAGCTTCAAAGGACATTGAATGAAAAACTTTGAAACTGTTATACTTTTTATAAAGTGCTTTGACATATAAATAAACTAAATCTTTCTTTTTTTTTTATTTTACTTTAACAAAGATTTTATTATTTGTTATTTCTCTAAACTTTTATTAAGATTTCAACTAAAAACTTTCAAAAATTCGAAATAAATAAAAAAGCAGTCTTACATAATTAGATAGTAAAAATAAAAATACCAATGCAGTTCTCGTTAGATGAATAATGTAAAACAAATTCAGAATAATATCAAATATAATCTCTAAGATAGCGAAAGGGACACACATTTATTCAATAGTCATTCTTTTTTAATGCATTTTGTTTCCCATAAACATGATTAATTTTTTTTTTATATTTCGTTTAAACATAAAAAGTTTGTTTAATAATTTCGTAATATTTTTTAATAATAATTTCTTGTAAATAGAAAGTTTGTTTAACAATTTCGTAATAATAACTTTTTTTTTTTAAATAATTATTTCCTTTAAACAAAAAAAAAATCTTTCGTTTTTGACAAATGAATATTTAGATTTTTTTCAAACTTTGATTTAAGCGATGATAATGGTTCGAATCAATGTAGTAATAGAATATATTTGGAAATGTATAATATAAAAATTGGAATATATTTTGAATTTATATTTGATATTGGAATATATATAAAATATTTGATTCTTGCAAAACTCTATGAATTTACTTAACGATTACAATATACCAACTTATAATACTTACACTTAAATAAAGTTGATGTGTATAATCGAATTTAATTCAAACAAATATGCAAAATTAAAAATTCATCAGTTATCAATATTTTAATATTATATTAAGAATAATGATTTTAATTTATTACAAAAACAATTTACCAGCAGAAAATGTATTTTTTATTTCAATTGTAAGTTTACAGGACACAGATAGATAAATGAACAGAACAAAAATAAATACAAAGAACAAGATAGAAACAAATGACATCAGTTAATTCATCAATTTAAGTCTGACAATCCAATAATGCTTTCATAAAGAAACAGGTGGCAGTGTAGTTCAGGAAGCAAGGTGAAACAATCCATTTAAACAAAATAAAAAAAATACATTTTTAAATAGTATTAAATAATTAGATATTTTCTAAAAACTTTCCTATTATTTTAATAATCACAAAGTTTTTAATTTACATGAGACATTACTTTGCATAAAATCTGTCAAAAGAGAATTTACATTGCATAAAGAAATAAAAGCATATCTTACACGTCATATTTTGCTAACATAATTTTTTTAATAAAATATATATAATAGAAGTTAGAAAATAATTTAATCGCGATTTATCATTTTATCATTTTCTTATAGTTTTTATTTCCTTTTTTTTAACAAAATTCAGTATCATGAATTTGAAAATATATGACATATATCAACAAAAATATTTTTTAAAAGAATGAAAATAGTTATGAAGACAAAAGAATATAAGAGAATAATTATGAAATATATGAGAAAAAAATGCACAGTAGAAAAAAAAAAGATATAAAAAAAGTCTTAGTTTATATTAATTATGGATATAAACATTCAAATAATGATTTTAATTTTAGAAAAGAAGTAATTAGAATAACTATTTACTACTAGAAAATGAAAAAAATAACATAAGGTTTTTTTTAAAAATAATATTAAAAAATTAGGACTTTTTTGATTTTTTCTACTATTTTAATAATCGTAAAGTTTTCCATCGGAAATTATTTTGCATTAAATCTGTAAACAAAATGAATATACAAATATAAGCACATCTTACACTTCATACTTTATTAAAACCATTTGTTCATAAACAAAAAAACATTTTAGAATATAAATTAATCGATTTAACATATTTTCTATTCTTTGTACTTATAGATTTTATTTCCTTTTTTTTTTTTTTTAACAAAATTTAATATATAGAGATTAAGAAAATTAATTATACATCTATAAAAATATTTTGTAAAAGAAAGAAATGAAAATAGTTAGAAGAAAAGAATATAGCAGAATAAGTATGAAATATATGGGGAAAATACACAGTAGAAAAACAAAAAATCTAAAAAAGATCTTAGTTTACATTAGTTATGAATGTAAACGTTCAAGGTGTGTTTAAGTTAGTGTGAAAGATTAACGAAATAATTTTTTTACATTTATTGGTATAAGAGTTTGATTATTCAAGGCAAATATTTTCAGAAGAAAGTTTTTTACAGCCATGTGCAGTTTTCAGAAATTCTTGTCATGGATTTAGTGGAGCTGTTGTAATGAAAGCAAACATAGCATAAAGTTATTTATAAAATGGAACAAAAAAGACCATTCTCAGTATGATAGCATCTGTTTCACTACTTTTTATAAGCGCTTTTTTTAATTTTAAATAAAGCATACGTTGTAAAAGTTGCAAAACACCTTCAATTTAGAATATAGCCTCATAATAAAATAAAAATACATGCTTTTAAAAAGATACACATATTTTTGTGTATCTTTTAAAAAGAGTGTTAGAGAGTGAGAGAGTGTTTTTATAGTGTTATTATTGTAGAATTAAATTCTTATAATAATAACGTATTAATTTTGTAAATGAAAACGAACCATGGTTTCAAACAAATATCCTACCATAAGTAATGTTTCTAGAATATACTAAAAAATAAAAAAAATAATAGAAATTTTAAATTATCAAATGAACATTTTCGTTTTTCTATTATTGTTGACATTTCAGTAAAAAAAATATGATAAGAGAAAGGTTAACAAATGATAAGGTCCTCTAAATTATTTTCAAATAGAAGGTTGATAAGATAACAAATGATAAGTTCCTCTAAATTATTTTCAAATCGAAAGACGATAGGTTAAGGTTAACATGATAAGGTCACTACATTATTTTCAAATAGTCGGTTGATAAGATTAACAAATGCTATAGTCATCTAAATTATTTTCAAACCGAAGGATAATAAGGTTAAAATTATAAGGTCCTCTAAATTATTTTCAAATAGAAAGAATTTGAGGGAATAATTTCCTTGAATGTTTTTTAGTGAGTGTAGCTTTTATTTCCCTTAACGACTCTTTTTAATTGATTGAATCTTTAAAAGTGAAATATATAATAAACTTAAGAGCACATTGTTTTTATCCTAATTAAAAATACTTGCACAATTTCCTAAATTGAAAGTAGTAATTACTTTCTTGCCTAGAATTACTTAGCAAGCAATAATGTAAATAAGCTCATAATCCATTTACTTTGAAACTGGTTTTAATTTAGTGTTATCATTTTAAGAATTAAATTCTTGTAATAATAACGTATTAATTTAGAAAATACATATAAACCATGCTTTGAAGCAATATCTGAACAAAAATTATGATTCTAATATAAAAATATATAAATATATAAAATTTAAATTATCAAATCTACATCTTCGTTTTCTAATTCTGTTAACATTTCAGTGGAATAGTATAACAATGGTAAGGTTAGCAAATGAATCAATGATCACAAATGTTGTAAGGTCCCAATTATTTTCAAATAGAAAGAACTTCTGGAAAAATTTCCATTAATCTTTTTAATAAGTGTAGATTTTATTTCTTTTAGCGTATTTTTTTATCTTCTTGAATCTTATAAAAAGTGAAATTCTAATATAATAAACTTAAAAGCACATATTTTTTATCATAATTAAGCATACGTGCACAAATTCTGCTTAAATAAAAGTAGTAATTACTTTCTTGCCTGGGACTACTTATCTTAAGCAATAATGTAATAATCTCATAATCCATTTACTTTGAATCTTAAATGTATAAGTTGGGAAAATGCTGTACATAAGTGTACTTTTATTCCAAACTGCATCAGTTTAAGAGATCTACCTTTCTTTTTCTTATATTGAAAAAGTTTGTACGTATAGTTATAACATTAAAATATTCTAAAAATTTAAATTTATGATATTAAAAAATGTCACTAAAAGGGTTTTTCATCTTTTTAAATATTAAAAGAAATGTACATAAATTATTTCCTTTTTATTAATTATCATTTTGTCATTTTCTGTTAGTAAGGTATAGGCCATTAGAAAAGTACAAGTGTGTCATACACATACTTTTAGTACTTTTCTAGCAAAAAATAATATAATGTGCATGTAACTACTTTTTTACACACAAAAAAAATGTAAATTAAATTAAATTAATTATGCAGCCTAGTAGTTATAAACTAATAGGGATCATATATAGAAATAATGTAAGAGAATGTTCATGCAATTATAATCTCGATGAAAAGAAAAAAAAAATATATTCAAAAATCAATTTTCATTATTTCTTTCTATGGATATATTTTATATTTTAGTTTTATGATTGTTATTTATAGCAGTATTATCTTTAACAAATGTATTTAATTAAATTTGTTTTTTCTCCTTGGGGTATTGATTAAATTTTTATAGTTTCTAATTAAATTATTTTATTATCTTAGTTTTATCATTTGCAAACAACAAGACAAATGTGTATAGAAAACTGAATATTAAAATAAATAATTAATAACAGGATAAAGTAGATATTAGAATAACAAGTAATTGGATATCAGAATAATAAGTTTTTAGTAAAATATTCTAAACTTAACAAATGAAAGAAAACTCAGTAACAGGAGAGCAATGATTTAATTTTACATGCTAAAAGTTATGGATTTACATTAATACAAAATTTAAAAATGAGACTTTGATTACATTATTAGGAAATTAAAAATTACTAAACTAGAGAGTAGTTAACATTTGGACACAGAAAAGAATTTCATTATACATAAGAAGAATATATCATTTTAATATACTTTGTTAGGAGACCAATTAAAAACTACCTACATAACATTATTTAATTGATCCAATATGTAAACATTAAAATCAACATAACTATTTTTTCGAGCAAATATGCAGATTTTCAAACAGAAAACTGAATTAACTCTAATAACCATTAATCCACAAGTTTATATTTTATAACTAATATACTTTTCCCAATATAAAAACATATTTTTAATACTGTGGAAAGATTAAATGATGCATACTTCAATTTGTAGAGAAAAAAAAAATATATATTTTATATATATATATATATATATATGTGAAAAATAGCTTTTATTAGTTGCAAAAACTCCATTAGAAACATAAATAAAATTTAAAATCAACTTAGTCAACACTTAGTTCCGGAAAAATTATTACATTTATAAATTACAATATTCTCAAATTTTTGTATAGGTAATTCTTATTTAAACTTGTAATGTACATCACTTGTTTGTGCAGCTGGTTTTTGTTGTGGTCTGGTTGAAGAACACATAGATTTATATAAGAACGTAAACAAGAATATGCGTACAATAATTAATACACAACATATACCTCATTTAAAGATATTTAATACAATTTAAGATTAGTGGAAGGATTCCACTTCTAGTTCCACTTATACTCTAGGAATGAGCTTATAACTAACGGCAGCGTCTGTTTTGCAGTACGTCCTCTCTGGTGAGAGTCTCGATGACCAAGAGGCGCTCTTGAAGTGCGCAATAGTAAACCTGGTTACGTCGGTGGAACCACGGTTACACACTGCAATTAATTTTTATGTTCTCAACGCAAGTTTAATATGTTGCATTTCAAAGTAAAGTAAATTTATATAAATGTATTTTCAACGATATTAGTTGAACGATTTTAAAACCTTTAAGAAATAACTAAATTTTTAATATGAAGTTAAATCGTTATTTAAAAATTTCCAAAAACATACATAAATTTAATTATATCATTAATTTATTTTTTAATATATAAATACATTTAATATATAATTAATTTTAATTTAATGATTAATTAATTATTTTTATATAATTAATTTATTTTTAATTTATTTAAAAAAGAAAAAATATATATGGCTGATTATTTTGACTAAACTTTTTGATATTTAACATCAAATATTTTCTAATAAAATAATAAAATATTTTCACAACTAAATAAATTACAATGATTAAAAATATTTCATATTAGCTTTTTATTTTTGTCTAGTTTTCTAATAAATAAAAAAGACTTTTTTTAATAAATCTTAAAAAATTTCTTTTTCATCAAATTGGGTATGGCGGAAAATCAAAATTTCCTCTTCAAAAAGTTACACTGATGTAACTATAACAACGATCACAGTAGAATCGTCTTTGATTTTCTTTTTTTCTGTTTAGATTCAGGAACATATATACCTGCAAAAAAATATCCTGTTCTGCAGATAATTTCTTACTTTGTATATGCTTTTTAAAAAATATATTAAGGAAATTTAACTATTAATAAGATCAAAAAAATAAAATTATTTGTGTTTTTAATTAGATATTTTAATATATGCAAAAAAACTTGTATTTCTTTATTTAACCCTCATATAAAGGACATAAAATAATCACATCAAATTTATGTACCTGAAGCTTTGGTATAGAAAATAAAAGCTATGACTCGTAGTGTAAAGTTGAAATTTCTATTTTAATAATTACGTCTGTTAATATGCTTTTTTTTTTAATTTTGTAAAAATCAGTTGTTTTAAAATAAACTATTACGTTGTTACTAATCCCTCTGGTGGAGGGAAGCCTGCACTAGGTCCAAGAGACTCCATCACATACGACTAGCCAACGACTAAGGGTAATATGCAACTTCACTTTAAGCGAAGAACTACGGGGGCTGAAGACTGACTGAACTCCAAGACAATGTGCTCTACGACCATATTAGACTGGGACTACGGTTTAATGTGGATTCGGAACCACTACAAACATCTAAGGCACCGCCGGAGTTCAAACCCAAAGCCTGTACAAAGCGTATAAAGTGCTAGCCATTCGCCATCAGTCCCCCGAACAAGATAATAATACGTTAAGAAACAAGAAATTTCAATAAAATATCTATAAAAGATTGTAAAAAAAAGCATCATACGTGAAATATAGTGTTGAAGAAAAACAAAGAATTCTCTATCTTAGAACGTTTTTCAACATTCATAAACGAATTATTTGGGGTCAACTAATGGGGGTCAACTTTTGGGGTAATCTAAATCCAAATTTATATTAATATGAGTACCCTAATATTAATTATAGTAAAATATTTCTTAATGAAAATATAATTAACAAACCTTTTTATTTTATTTTTCTTATAAATAATAAAAGTATACAACCTTTAAAAATCGCATTCTATAAATATAAAAATTGTATTCAACTTGTATTACAAGTTTATATAAAAGTACATAAATTACAAATATAAAATTGTATTCAATACTTGTAGTAAAATTATTAATACACTACAAATATAAATTTTATTTAATTTGTACTAAAAAATAATATTACAAAACAAATATAAAATTGTATTCATTACTTGTAGTAAATGTAATAATATTATAATAAAATACATTAAAAATTGTAAAATTAAAATTAAAATTTATTTCTTACTTGAAATACATTATAATAATTAAAAAAGTTCTAAAATATTAATTTCATTATTTAATAAAAGATTTAAATCTGCATCATTTAATAAAAGTAACAAATGAAAAATTTACTTTGTTTATAGGGTAACGGCATAATTGGTTATTATTCTATGTTTTTAATTGAAGTGCTAATCATAATAAATTCCCTTTATGCAATAATAATAATATAATTACAATCACAATGTATTATGCAACTAAGATAATTATAATATCTCATTTTAACAAGACATCGAATTTTAATAATGAACTCGTGTTTCCAGACACAATTATATGCGAAGTTCTGTTAAAAGTTGCCCACTTAATGAGGCACAGTTAAATGAAGTACATGATTATAAACTATAATAATGAGTGTTTACACAGGACAGTAGATTACATTTGTTTGCAGAAGGTTAAATTAAACAGCATTCAGATTAAATGAAGCTGTTCTCCTTAATTTTCTGGAGGAAAAAAATATATTAATCATAAAATCTTCTATTAAAAATGTATAGAATTAAAAAATTTGAAAATTTTTAAATAAGCATGCTGTCCAAAAATTGTATAAAAATTATGGTTTTCATTTTATTTAATTTGTGTCTCATTTAACATCATTTACACATACGTTTAATTTTCATTTCCCCCAAAAGTATGCAGTAATCAGGTGCAACTCCATAATTTCTGGTATATGTAAATTAAATGGGAGTAGCCTTAACTTTAATATAAAACAACATGATTCAAATACCTAATCATTGGAAAAATATTCATATTTAAGAGGCAAAATTTACAAATCTGTTTACGATATTTATATACATAATATTTATGAATACATGTTTTATTCAAGAATTAAAATGATTCGCGTAGGATTTGAAAACTATAAACATTTTGAATAGTTAAGAAAATACAAAAACAATTATGTGTGCAAAAACTTGAGCAAGAGAATGAGCGTAAATTTAACTCCAAAACGAAATTCCTTGGCGCCAATTTGTAATGCAATGTGGTCCAAATATTTAATCATTAAGTAATGTCCAAATATTTAATCATTGGAGTAATTTTTGGTTCGTGGAATAATTTTTGGAGTAATATATGGTTCAAATGTCATTGGAGTAATTTTGGAGTTATTTGGAGAGAGGAAATTTGGAGATAGGTGTAATTTTCATATTTAATACATAAAATTTACAAATCTTTTTACAATATTTATATGCATAACATTTATGAATAACTGCTTTATTCATGAATTAAATTGATTAACATAGAATTTGATAACTATGAACAGTTTAAAAATTTAAGAAAATACAAAAAAAAAAAAAAAAAATGTGCCAGCAAAAACTGAGCAAAAAATAAGCGTAACCTTAACTATAATACGAAACTCCTTGCCCGCCAATTTGTAGTGATATTTGTTCAAATATCTAATCATTGAAATAATTTTCATATTTAAAGGGTAAAATTTACAAATCTTTTTACAATATTTATAAATATCTGTTTTATTCTTGAGTTAAATTGATTCACATAGAATTTGATAACTATGAACATTTTGAATAATTAAGAAAATGCAAAGAACTGTAATTTTTTTACATATAATCTAAGGCTCAACTAACAATGTATGCAGTATTTAAATACTTCTCCTTGCAACAAATGTTCCATTCTTCGTTTGATGATTTGTATAGAAGAAAAACAACATTTAAATGTAAAAAGTAACTATTTCCATGAACAATTTTATAACTACTATAATTTTTAAAGGGGGAGACATGGAATGAATAAATACATAATATTTCTATGTATTTATTCATTCCATGTATTTATTTCTATGTACATAATAATTTATGTATGATATCAAAGCAATGACTTACTTTTTGTAAATTGTATTTTCTACATAACAAATAATTATTTGTGTTTAATTAATTTCCCAAGCAAAATTTAATTAATAATAATGTACTTTTTAGTTATAAATTTGTATTGTCATATTGAAAATTCATATTAAATATAAATCACGAAAATTAAAATTTTATTTCGAACTTCTGACAGATTTACCATTTTTTAACAGATTATAAATATGTTGAGATTTTGAGGCAAATTTTTATAATGGTGTTAAATGTTGACCAAAACCTATAGAAATACAAATTTATTGGCGTTTATTTTTACCAATTACTGTTATCAAATGTGTATTA
Organism: Caerostris extrusa; assembly: GCA_021605095.1. Classification (NCBI taxonomy): domain Eukaryota; kingdom Metazoa; phylum Arthropoda; class Arachnida; order Araneae; family Araneidae; genus Caerostris; species Caerostris extrusa. The sequence continues at coordinate 34,931 of BPLR01015183.1, forward strand.
AAATATTTGTCTCAAAAGCCAAATCGAAATTGTTTACGCCAATACATTAAAATATTTACAAGCTTTACATTGAAAAACTTGAACTAAATAATGATACTTCATTTAAATTTAATTAGCTCTTGTAGTAAAAATCTACCAACATTTTTATATTCAATCCAATTTTTAACAACAACAACAGCACTTATTCAAAAGCCAAATCGGAACTGTTTAGACAGAGAAATTAAAATATTTACAAACTGTTCATTAAAAAACCTGAACTAAATGCTGATACTTCATTTAAATTTACTTAGTTTTTGTAGTACAAATCTACCAACATTTTATTTTTAAAATTCCCTTTTTTAACAGCAACAACAACAGAAAAAAAAAACCGAGAAAGGGTTGAATTCAGAAAATAAATATAATACAAAATTTCCTGTTTGTAATTTTTGAATTATTTATTGAATTTTTAATTTTTTTAGATTATTGAATTAATCTGAAAAAAATAAAACTGTTTAAGAAACCACGAAACTTTCTGTAATGGGACAAATTTTTTTCCTCTTGGGGTTTTTCCCCTTTTTACTCTTTTTTTCCCCCTCTCCTTTCTGAAAAACATCGTTGTAAAAATGCTTATTTCGCCCAAGAAAATATGTGGAATTTTATTTTGGTAAATAAATAAACCCTTTATCCAAAAATAAAATTAGGAATTTTTGTAAGCCTTGAATCATAATAGGAAGCTGTCTCTTAAGAAATGTTGTATTCAATGCACATATTACATTAATAAGGGCAAGGGTATGAAGATAGAAACATAATGAAGTGACAAATAATGAAAAAGGATTAACAAAAAGAATAGATTAAAAATTCACGTAAATATTTTGAAAATGTTTCCTTTGAACAAGATATTTTATAATAAATGGTTGTTTCTTTTTGCATACATATTATTTGAATTAATTCCAATTTTCATTAAAGTTATTTTTCCTTTTTCTTATTTATTCAATTTTTACTTATTGGATATGGATATATTCTTATATCTTGTTTTGAGTTTTCCTCTTTCTCTATGTGTTTTAATTATTACAATATTCGTAATATTATATTGATTCATGTAATAATTCGTGAAAATTACACTCTTAAATTTGAATAAGGTTATGTTACTTTAAGATATCAATGGCACGTAAAAAGTAGAACTTTATTAGTGCAAGAATAAGTAGTTATTTTATTAGTTAATGTTAATTTTATTAGTACAAGAACTTTATTAGTTCAAGATTTAAAGAATTTAAATGTAAAGGAGTGTAAAAAAGAAAAGGAACACGTGGATGAAATCAGATATATACTTTTTTTACTATTGAATATGTTATTGGAATAGCATAATGGTAGTTATCAAATGTTATCAAATGTTAAATGTCTTGTCAAAAGCGTTACAAGATATATCAATATTAATTTTTCATTTGAATGAAATTAAAAATCATTTGTGTAAATAAATTTATTTCATTATAAACTTACTTTTATTTAAATATTAAAGCAACAGTATTTCAGTTTTCAGAACAGCATATGCTTATAAACGGTCGTTCTCTTTATAGTTTACATATAATTTTTAAGAGGTGTTTTTGAAAATTGTTACTTAATTCATCTAATTAAATTCTTACTTTAACTTATTATTTTTTGCATTTTTTTTCAATTCGTGCAACTTTTTAACTATCTGTAGAATTTGGCAATCAACTGAAAATTTGTACTGTATACAAAAAAAAATTCACAAGATATCTAACATGTTATTTGTAATAAATCAAAACCATAAATATTTTTGTTATTATAATTTATTAGAAATGAATTAGAAAGTATATTCCATTCTCAGTATTTTTATTGAAGTTTAAAAGTTTCCACTTTTTACAAATTTTTACTAAAGAAAGTTTTTTAAATCGTTTTTCTAAAGAAATCACGTTGTTAATATTTGTATGTATCATATTGCTGCATTGCATTTATACCCTCTAAATTTCTACATTAATTAAAAAATATACACTCAAGAGCCAAAACATTATGACCACCTGTCAATAACGAGTTGGCCCACCTTTTGGCGCTCAACACAGCTTCAACCCGCCTTGTCATGGATTAATACCACCACTTAATACCAGCTAAATACCACTTCCACCTGATCACGTGCCTTCCACGTCCTCCAGGTGAGTTCATTGCAAAATGTAGGGGTGGTCATAATGTTTTGGCTCTTGAGTGTATATTGATATCATTCCTTAGAATACAGCAAATTTTAAACAGTATGTTACAAGTTTATTCTAAATCTTTATCATTCCTTAAAAATAATTAACATATAAGATGACTTACTCCATTACTATATAATGTAATTTCTATAAACTTCCCTAGTGTGCCATTTTATTGATTAATAGAAAAATTTACTATAAATATATAATGTACAAATATAAATTCCATAAAATCATAGTCCATTGAAATCATAGTTTATAAGTAACTTTTAAAGAATATGTATTTATTAATACGGAATTCAATATCTCTAAAAATTATAGTTGTAATAATTTTCTTTTATGTATCTGTCTGATGGCAGTTATTTCCTCCCTAATCTTATTTTTATAGCAGGCTTGAAATAAGAAGTCGTATATCAATGGAAAATGACATTTTTTTGCTTAGTTGTATTAAAACCTAAATAAAAGATATTTCGGTGTTGAAGATCAAGAAATTATGTCATCATAAAAATGAAAAAACGTTTTATTCTATTTTTGATTTATATCAATTAATATTTAAATATAAAGCATTTTTATCAAAATAATTATAAATCCGTAAAAATAACATAATTTTTTAAATGATATAAATTGCATTTGCAATTTTTAATGTCCACTCCGATTAATTTCTGGCACCAATCTGAAACAAGTAAAATTATTTACAATTTTGAACTAAATTACATTTGCTTTCTTTTTAAATTTTCTATTATTTTCGTAATTAATATATTATTTAGAAAATTATAACCACAAAAAGTGAATTATATTAAATGAAAGAAAGGAAATGACTTGTTTTGATAAACAATATTTATTCATTTATTATTTATATTTTTGTTAATTTTTCATGAAACTAAAATTAATTAATTTTATTTTGCTAATATTTTCTAATTTAATATTTTTAATTTGTCCTACTTTTATTTACGTGGCTTTTTATTTTTACCTGTGCATTTCAATAGATTGTTAAATCTACTTTAGTTACACAAAGTACATTTGCACCCTTGCATATAGAAAACAAAAGAGATATTTATTCTCATATTTATGTATATTTTATTATTCTTTATTAACTTTACTAATAATTAACTTGCATATTTATAATGTTTGTAAGATTTTGTGTAAATTTGATGTCTTATAAGAGCATAAGATATTCCAAGCTAAGATAATAAAACACTCACAGATCACAAGGCCACGATGTATGATTATCTTTCAATATTAAAAGTTAAATTAGAAATAAGAAATTTATTTTTTTTTTTAATAATGTGCATTGTATTTTGATGTGAAATAAATTGCACATAGCTAAATATCCTGTAACCATTGTAATAACAAAATTACAGATAAACTTGCATGTAAATCTATCAATCTAAAAAGTCAAATGACCACTAATTCAGTTGTGCACAATAAAAAAAATAATTTTTAGTTTCAGTTTGTTTTGAAAGATTAACATCAGGATTAAAATAAATTTTATAATTGCAGCTTCTATTATATAAATTTTAGTCTTTCATCATTTTAACCTTGCTTTTGTAAATTTAAATTGTGTAGTACATTTTACTCAAAATTGTAAGCCAAGCAAGTTTAACTAAGTATTCAAAATAAAGTTAATTCAAATTAAAAGATTGCAATAGTTATATAGATATAACTAGATTTTTAATTAACATTTATAATCATGAAAATATTCAATTATCTGTCCCTTTTACTTAAAATCAATAATATTTATAATAGAATTTCTATATAGTTATAATAAAAAAATATTTTTCCTCAATGGTGTACTTTAGATTTGGCTGATGCTTTAAGTAGAATGTTTATAATATTATGTAATCAATTACTAAAGTTAAGCAGTATTTTTTCAAATAAGTATTTAAAAATATATTTTATATTATAATTAGTATATTTCTAATAATATGAATGAAATAAAAAAATGAGAATAAAAGGGGAATTAAAAATATTCATATCACTGACAAATCCATTCAGTTTTGTATAAAATTAATTATGTATTTTTAAGCATTTGCCAAAATATATTTATAAGTTATTTGTTAAAATATTTAATTTCTATTTTTAAATCATAGTTAATGCTTAAATTATTTTTTATTTGATTTTTCTATTTAATTAAATTTTTTAATTATTTACTAAATAAAAAGTCTGTATAACTATGAAAATTCATTGCCTTAATTTCAGGACTATTTACTAATCTTCAGCCTTTTATAATAAATATGTGGACGATTTGTGATGATTCTATATGTATTCTTGTAAAGAAGGGAAGGGAAGCTTGAAATCCATTGGATTATCATTTTCATTCTGCAACTATTATAAAGTATGTCGCCTGTGTCGGATGAATGTTCAAAAAAAAAAAAATTGTATTTTGTAGTATGTATACAAAATTCTAAGACTGTAAAGAAAATATATCTGGCTTTTCAAATCTGGCATCCCATACTGGAGAGCGTCAGTGGCGCCCTCTTTATACAGACTTGACTTCCTGAGTAGTGGCACTGAACTTCCTAAGTAGTTCTGCATGGTTGAATGTGACAACCATTTTTTCAATTAACATTTGATGTTAATCCATAAACTGGAATGGAAAAAAAAAAAATCTAATTGTTATATAACTTGGACCCATCATAATTAACCCAATTTCCTCCTTTCACACTGGATCCCTACGTTTCCGATTAATTTCACAAAAAATTCTCTTGGACACTTTTCGGTAACAATTATTTTTTTCAGCTTGCAAGTTTGTTAACTTCAACAACATTATTGATACTTATTTCCCTTTATTATTACTAAACTTTAACAGCAGGAAATTAATAAAAAAAAGAGACTCATGCAATAACGTATTTGAATGTGCTTGTATACATACGAAATTATTAGTCAGAGTAAAAGCGAATATCATTTGTTTTTGTTTATTTTAAATAGACGAGAGCACAAGTTTTCCATTTCTTGAATAACAGCTCGATATAATAAATATAATAAATATAAATCGTAATTCCTTTTGCATTTAAATAATATTGTTATGTTTATTTTTAAGTATACCTCTTAAAATTGCTGATCATTATTGATTTTTGCATATTGTAAACTTATATTAATCTATAAAATAGAAGTATTTGGATTTGTTTTTTAATTAAAGGAAAATATAAGTAATATATTTTAGCATGTTAATTATAAGTCATAAAGGCCATTAGATACGATCGTATTCTGAAACAAAATTTTCAAAATGGCGATTCAGAAGTAATGCAGCTAGAATTTTGCTTGCATTGCGATTCACAGTAAGGTTCTTTTGTTTTTTTTGTCTAAGTTACGGATTGTTGAACTCAACAAATCATCTTGACCAGTTTTTGGTAACAATGACTGTTTGAGCTTGAAGATTTCTTATCTCCAACACCAATTATTGGTTCTGACTCCTTTCCCTGCATTATTATTAAATCTGCACTCTAGTACAATAATATAGAAAAAAGGAATCATACAGTCAATATTTTGTTTTGTTTTCACAAATATAATTATTAATCATATTAAAACCAAATTGTATTTTTTTTTTTTTTTCTATTTATTGAATAACAACTGAATGGAATTCATTATAAATATAAATCATAATTACTTTTCCTAAGAATATTGTTCTGATATGTTTAAGTTTTTTAATATGTCATTAAAATTGCTACAATTAGTTTTTTACATATTGAATTGGTAATATTACATTATCACTATTTTAAATGATTAGAAAGTAATATTTAAAACTAAAGGATCATATACATGCTTTATTGGATTTTTTTTCAAAAGAATTCATATAAATTATGTCATTCTGATAAATATCTAATTATTTACGTTAAATTATATTATATCTAATTATTTTACAAAACAATTATATTAAAGAATTGATTTATATATCAATTAAACTTCATAATTTGGAAATTGTAATTCAGTTAACTATTCCGCCATTCAAATTTTAAAAATTTTAACCTGTGCAATGTTATTTCGACATTTACTATGGATTTCCTGGGCAAAAGGAGAAGTGTGACATCATCAAAGTGCATAAGGGAATTGACATTCCACATAACTCCAGAATCATCGATATCAAAGAACTCATTAAAAGACGAAAATGTTGAAGAAAGTTTTCTCCGAACTTACCTTATAACTATAATTGAAAGAGATTATCCAAGAACCGGAATAATTAAATGCATTCGAGTGGAAACTTTTGTATGCAAGCCGAAGCTCAAATCCTTTCATAACCGACAGCTAATAACTTCGTCGCTTATAATGAACTAAAATTTAATATTAGAAAGTTGATACGAGACTTATATATGAAGGAAACTGACATGTCATAATTTTTAACTTTATTTGAAAGGAAACTCATTTTCCTAAATGCATGAAAGGTAGTAGGTTTACATATCTTTTTTGGAACACTCCCAGTGTTATTATGTAAGCATTGCAAGAAAAACTGAAGAATAAGCCCATTACTTTCATCATACTAAACAAATGAGTGTTGTTGAATGAAATGTTGCTTAAAATATTTCCTGCTTGGTGCTGAAAGATTTCGTCACCTTTTTGCCTTTAACAGAAAATCAGCAAACAACACATGTTATTATTATTTTGTATACAGAACTACTTTGATGCTGATTGGAGGCATTAAAAATTCAAGATTTTGCCGGACTAAATATCAGATAATTATGGATCAAATGGAAAACGGCATCCACTAGAATTGAAAAAGCATTTTTGGGCATATATTTTGCTTGCGTCATCATTTAAGACTTAGTTAAAAAACAATTATTCAAAAGCAATATATCTAGACAATTTTCGAAATCAAGAGCCACCAGAAGATATCAAGAAATTTTATCTAAAACCAAGACAAACACAGAGATCTAGCTTTCAAAAAATATGCAACAGGACAGAAAGAGAAACCAAAACGGTACCAAGCTCCATAAACTCGTTTTTTTTCACTTGATATAGTTGTGATGCATAAGCAGTCATAAAATTTAAATGTTTTATGTGTAACCTACCGAAGGCAATCCCAGAAACAATCTTGAACTTCTACAGTTTTTTCACTGAAGTTCCCCCAACGAGCGTTAAAGAACTTTTTCGTTTGTGATACACAAGTTACAGTGTTTGCTGATACTGGTGCGACGTATTCAGTGAAGGTGAGAAACTATATCATCTTGAAAAAGAATATGTCCTGTATTTCGATAATAAAACTATTATCAAGACATTTGCCAACGAACGAATTAAAAAAAAAAATCTGAGATATCGACTATAACTGCCAAATTTAACAGCTCAACAGAAATACTTCCTGGTACAGATTTTTTTACAATCAGCAGGTATCGTCTTCTCTGAATGGAATTCTCTTAATCTCATTGAAAAAAGTACAACTTCATAAAATTCTAACTAGAAATGTTTGCAATTTAAACTGAGTCACATCAGCATAAACTTCCTGAAATTGAAGGTACATACATCTCTGCTAAACAACTTAATGCCCTTCTAATAAAGTACGAAAAATAATTTCAACCAGGAGAGCATACGCCTTCCATCGAGTCGTAAAATTAATACAGGTGATCTGATTCCTGTAAAGGAGCTACCCTACAGTATGAATTCTGAAAAGAAAGAATTCTAAAGACAAGAAATGAGAAAATATTTTGTAGAAAAAGTGATTGAAGAGTGTGAGTCGTAACGTTTTAAACAGGGTTGTAGCTGGCATGGCTGCAAGATGGCTGCAAGAACTTCTCAGAACATTCGAGTGTCCCAACGTAAAAGGTGAAAAAAATATTGAAATTTTGAAAATTTCTGTCATGAATGAAAATCATGAATATTTTTTGACTGACTTGGAGAAAGCCCAACTAGTCATCCAGAGTCACGATAATAAACCCGCATTGCAAGAACATCAAAATGATCCTAAAGCAGAATATTACGGAGAAGAGCACACATTCCAGAGAACCGCTGGAATGGATTGGTAAGGAAAAAATAGTATATACTATTGTGTCCAAAATGAAAAACCAATTTTCAATTTAAAATTTATGGGACTTCTGGAATTTCATTTATTTTTCTTTTTAGGTTGCTGGCACTGTCCTCGACATCTGTCTGAAATTTTAATTCAAAATATTAGTTATTGTTTGAGTTACGCTTGGCTTTGTGAGACGCTAAATCTGATTCCGGCGATTTTTGAAATGTCTGAATTAATTGAGCAAAGAACCTGGTTAAATTTTTTTTGCGGAAGCGTATGTTGCAGAAGGCATTCGGTGAGCATTCCTATATTGGAAAGAAATGTTTACAAGTGGTATAAAGAGTACAAAGAAAGCAGAGAACGCGTTGAAGACGAAAAGCTCTCTGGTTGACCATCCACCTCAACCGACAAAGCCCACGTCCAAAAATTAAAAGATTTGGTGATTACAAACCATCGATTTACAATTAGAGACCTTGCTGATGATGTTGGAATTTCAAAAGGATCGTTCAATTCTATTTTGGGTCTCATACGCGTCAAATCTCGATTGGTACCAAAAACACTGAAGTGCGCCAGCTCACACTGCATTGATTCTTTCGTAACTTGTTTCACCAAAATGAAACCCATATTGTTCCGATACCTCCGTTTTCACACCGAGACTTCTGGCTATTTTCTAATCTCAAGAAACCTTTTCGGGGAACCGTTTTAAGTCGATTGAAGAGATTCAACGTGAATCGCCGCGCGTTTGGGAGGCCATCCCTGCCGATGACTTTTTAGTATGCATTGAGGATTGGAAAAAAAGTTGGCATAAGTGCATTGTGGCCGGAGGGAATTACTTTGGAAGCGATGAAATAAATTTGGAAGAACAAATAAAGAGTTTTTGAAAAAAAAATTAGTATTACTTTCTGGGAACAGTAGTATCTGACTACATAAAAACCAACCTTATTGCACTCACTACAAGACTACAAATCAAACAACTGCTGATTTACTGAGGACCCCTGTCCACTCACAGCTATTTCAGATAATCTCTGTAGACTTGTTCGGACCATTGCCCAGAACTGAAACAGGCGACCAGTGGATAATTACTACAGCAGTTTGAGCTATACGATTAGTTGAGTTATTTCCTCCTTCTTAAAGCGACTGCATGTGAATGTGCCATTACCCTTATCGAAGTAACCTTGCGAACTCTCCTTGCTCAATCGAAGAAATATATACCTGGATGAATCACCATTGACAATGGACCCAGATTGAGTGTCTGTCCTTAAACAAAGTTGTTTTACTTTCATCATTAATCAAAAATTAATACGAGTTACTGGATTGGCAGAGTTTCCCTTAAATCTCACTTATTTTAAATATTAACTTTTGGTGTTTGTCCGAAAAAAATTAAATAAATAACTGTTATACAACTTGGGCTCATCATAATTAACCATATTTTATCCTTCACACGATAGCTATCTATACGAATACCATTTAAAGTACTGTGTGATTAGTGGTTACATAAATTAAAACAATACTTATAATTATTTTTTAAATAAATTCTTGTTTTTATAAACGTGTATTAAATGGTTATAAAAATAAAAATAAAGAAGAAAAAAATAAGGTTTGATAAATAATATAATTATGAATTATTACATTCACTTGATAGAATTTTTAACAAATTCATATTTTAACAAACTGTTTTCAATTGTTTATTAAATGTTCACACAGTTGAATATTTAATGAACAATTACACATTATTTTGTTCATTAAATTAAATGAAATTTAATTAAATAGTACTGAAACAGAATGAGACTGACAGAATAAACTGAATAGAATGACACTGAAAAGAATATTTTTTTAATTTTTATTTTTATTTACATTTAATACAATACATATATGTTTATGTATTTTTAAGTATGGATAATTCTGCTAAAAAGAAGTATACTATATTCTCTAAGAAATAGTAGTTTAAATAAAATTTCTAACACTTTAATGACAGGTACACACAAAATGAACAGCAGAAATTCACAAATGGCTTAAAAAACTGATTCACTGCAGTCATCATAGTCATTGAATACTAACAACATATTCAAGAATAGTTTATGTAACTAACTAGAAAATTATGTATGTTTCTTTAATCATTGCTGAACCTGAACTGCTTGTAGTTCCTAGAAAATTATAAACATCGATCATCGCAATATATGTCTTGAAATTTTACTACTAACTTGGTTATAATTTTCGAATATCACTTATTCAACGTCCATGTAGTAAGAAATCAAAGCATTTTTCAAAGCACAATTTATAAATTAAACGACACAATCATCCAAAGGTATTTTTTCTTTTTTAATGTAGCTGGCAAACACTTAGACGCCTTAAGGCAAAAAGCGCTGCACAGACGTTACTCACTTTGCATTACCAGGAGGCGCGTGTAGCTTGATAGTAAGCCACGGACGCGGAGTAACAATGCCCACGCAACGCTCTACGATCCTATTAGGGACCGACACCTACTGTTTAAAGTGGATTCCGAACCACTACAAAACATCTATGGCACCGCCGGGATTCGAACCCGATACCTGTGGTACCGAGTGCCAGAGCGCTAGCCACTCGGCCATTCAGGCCCACATCCACAAAAGTATAAAATTGCTAATTAAATAAAAATAATCCGTTGTATTGATAGCAAATTTTTAGTAATGAATAATATTAAAATCGTATTTTATAAAAGAAAAAGAGTATACAAAATAATAACTTGAAAAATATATCTGAAGAACGAAAGATAAAATAAGTCTCATTTTTTACATATTTGCCGCTAAAATATTTTTGACACGAAACTTCTTTCACAATTTTATCTTTTCCAAGATAAAAGCAAAAGTCCATTACGGCAGTTAACTGCGAAGCATATGTGTAAAAGTATAGTTTTTGGCCATGTCGAAACTTAAGACAAATATGTTAACAGTTTTAAGATCTTTCTTGCGTCTGAGGAAAACATTGGCAATCGATGACAAAAGGGTAAAAGAAAATATTGGTTAAATGTTCTTTTTCACACCCTTTCTTTCATTTTGTTTTGTTGGTTTTATACCAAAAAAAGTTTTAGATTCGCAGAAAGATTTGAAAATGGTATTACTTTTAAAAGTGTTTTTGTGTATCTGGTGTTTCTAAAGAGATAAATAAAAAAATCCCAGAATTGTACAACAGTCTATCTTAACGCTTAAATGATGAGAACAAGAAACATGTAATTTTTAAGATTTAAATCATTATTATACATGGAAAAAGAAAAACAATTTTAGCATTTTAGACTGCATGACTGCGTAGCATTCGGAAAAACTAAATAATGTTTAAAATAAATTTATTTACAAGTAAACTTTAATATAAAATTCGATTTTAATTTAGATATATACATTTTCATCATGTTCGTTTTTCATTTTTGTTGCAGAAATGTTAATTGATATTTTAATTGAATAAATTTTTCTTCAAATATATATTATCAAAAAAGTGAAGTGTAAGTAGCCCACATATTTATAATATATAGTGTAAGACTACAAAAAAATAAAATAAATGTAGCTATTATTTTAATATCATTTTTCAAATTCTTCCATGTTTTTGTTGTCGTGTCCCTCAGGAAGGAGGGAAGAGGGATGCAGCTTCTGTTCTGATTCAGAACAGAACAGAACTTCAGAAGCAGCACCCATAGGTAGAAGTCTGACGTTTGGCTCCGGACGTTCTTACAGTCATAGGAGACCAAGACTTACTTTTAAAGTGGATTCGAACCACTACAAACATCCATGGCACCGCCGGGAGTCGAACTCGAAACCTGCGGCACCGATTGTCAGAGCGCTAGACACTCAGACATTCAGGCCCAAACTTTTCCAAGGCACATAAGAAACATTAAAATATTTACATAGAACATTCATGGCATATTTTTTGCATATTTATAATTCATTTAGAAACTGAGATTAGAAAAATGCTTTAGAATCACCGATCCAATTATACACTACATAAATCAATAATTACATACATAAATTACATAAATCAATTATAAATTAAAAGGTACTAAAGCAATTAAAACTACTTGAAGCAATTACTATTAAATTAATTAATTATTAAGGGTATGAATCAATATTGTAGATGGAGCACGGTTTTTATGGTTGATTCATTATCAACAAATATAGTAAACTATGAAAATCAGAAGATAGAAGCAAGTTCTATTCAGTTCATGTCTGTAAAAAGTGCTTCCAATTTATCTGTGTGATTCCTCCACTATTAAGAAAGCCGTTCACCAACCGAGTACGACAAATATTGTCCATCAAAATTTATTCATCTCCCGATAGCTACAACGTAAAGATCTATAAAAAGTCGAATAATATCATCCCTAAATTACTGTACCATCATTGATCAATTCGTAATATTGTGAAGGCTGCGTCATTAACTTATGGAATTACAGACCTAGAACATCACTCCAATACACCAAACTTGATTAGTTTTCTTGCACAAATGAAGGATTGTTTCTAATAACAAGCTCCTTCCCATTAAAATACATGTATTATAAAAATCTGTTGTAAAATAAAGGTCTTCGTATCAGATAATAATGTTTCATTCTTTAATTGACATTCTATTCAGACAATTTTGTGCAAGCCACTCGTTGAATAACTATTAATGGAATACATACCATACATCTCTGAATATACAGACCTATAGCATGCAGTCAATTTTGGACATTTTAAGTTGGAACTCTAATCAAGCAAAAATGTTGTTGAAGGTGATAGTTTTCATAATTCGATTAACCTTGTTCATTAACATTAATACCAATCCTAATTCGATAATTCTGCCTGTATGCTATGTTACCTTGTTGTCAGCATTTTTGTCCCACCAAAAAAATCTATTTCCAGGCCATACATATTGTACCTTGCTATTTTGCGATATCTCTGAAACTTCTGCTTGCTGATTGAGTTTAAAACACTTCTAAATGACTAATAACATTCCATGTTTCCAATTTGTGTAAATGTATTCATTACAACGTTATCCCTCTAATGCACCCCGATACAATGCACTCAACTGGCATAGTGGTTTATTTCAGTTGTTCTTCTTTCATTAAATTCAAATAAAATATAATTTTTCTGAAATTATTGCTTTATTAATTTTTATTTTTATTTTTATGATTATTTACATTTATTTTCCTTTATTTTTATTAATGAAATTTGTTACATATCATTCATAAAAATTTTCAGAATATAGACTACATATATTTACATTATTATATACTACACTTATTTTTATTATTGAAGTTTGCTACACAGATTTCATAAAAAAATTTCTGAAGATATATGAAGAATATATGAAGATTCAGAAAGTTTCTTTGAATATGTTGCATCTGAATAATTCTAATAAATGTTTACGTTATATTTCTACAATATTTTTAAAATATCTGAAAATTTGAAGGATGTTTTAAGTTTTTCAAAAGATTTTGCAACAATGCAACCCTATATACAGTATGCAACTATGCTACCTAATACTCATTATACAGTACAAAAATAACTTCAATAATTCAATACTTTACTTCTCTTTTTGAATAATTATATATTTTGCATGTATATTGGAAAACATATTCAATGTATCCATTGGAGTTCTTTCATCTTCCAGATATATTCGCTAGAAAATATTTTTATGTTCTGTTGGTTATATCGGTAGCCCTTACATAATGCTATTCAAAGATGTAGTGCTCCTATTAGAAATGGTAATATGCGCAGGTATCAACAAAAGAAATCGAAAATCTTAGTTCTCCTTCCCATAGAATATAAAACCTTCTCTCAAGAATAAATAAATTCCAATATTATTTACTTCGGATTACAGTACTATAATTACTACAGTACTATAGTACGAAAAGTCGCTGATAGAAAATATTTATCACTGTTTCCACCTAAGAAAGTTATACAATTTAACTAAAGGAAAAAAGTTATCATGCGATATTTTTCGATGAAATGATCACCTCATTCTTTGGTCATGTTGATTCTGAGGATATCTTAAGCCCCCTTGTTTATTTTGGCAGAATTATGAACTTGCTTTCCTTGAAAGGCAACATATGGTGAACATCATACTGCATCCGAAGTGACGGTATACGAGCACCAATAGAGAATGTCATATACTGGATAATATATCTTTTGTACAGAAAAGGGTGGCCCAGTGAAAATTACATGTAGTTCAATGGATCCTAATTTTTTATTAATACGTTATCATTTTTTGAGAGTTTTGGTACATGTCATTAATTTCTGATGGACATTATTTATTCTTCGAACGTTAATGAAATTTTGCATAATCCGTTTTCGATGATTTATAATAATGGAAACATTTTCAGTAGTCAGAGCGCCTAAATATCGTCTGTCAGCAAATTTTGATGTTATAACTATCATTGTTTAAAATTCATTTCCATACGACTGTTAAAATATGTATATTAAATTTGATTTCATTGCTTTTGCTAGTTATAACTACAGACACTACTACTACAACAAAAAAAAGGAAAAGTTAATTTATGTCCCATCTGTGTTTACCTGACTTGAATTCTGAAGCTAATTTTCATCTTGACAGTTACTTCTTTTACTATCCATTCAACCTTGATAGTTAACATTTTCGGAATGAAATAAAAAAATTTTGGAAATTATTTCTGGGGAATATTTTCCCTAAACGGAAATGAGTTGTCTCGAAAATTTTAGGCACCCTACAACATGAGTTTTTACAGCAGTGACGTTAAGACCACAACACCGAAAAATGTTTTTTTTTTTTTATGTTATGATATGTCTGTTTATTTTATTAAAAAAATTAGTTTTTAATTTGTATGAAAGCTTTTTATATTTAATTTAACACTTAAACAAAAACATGATAGAGCTTTAAATTAATAAGAAAATAAATATTTTAAAATTAGAAAAATGTTTTGTTCTAAATACAAAATAATTGATATACTTACAAATACTTTGATGACTATGTGATACTTTTGTCCAAAATATATTTCGTTTTAAAATTGCATTAAAACTGTGGTTCCAAAAATATTTAGACTATTGTTTCTTTTTTTTTTTTTTTAATTATGATTTTTTATCAAGCTATTCTAATAAATATATGAATAATCTTACAAATAATATGAATAATGCATTATTTAAAAATTTTTAAAATATTTTTTATTTATTTCATTAACAATATATCAATAAATAATGGGATTGATGAGCCCTCAATTCACTGTACTTAATTTGAAATCGGGAAGTCAAATTAAAAATGGCCATTATCATTTCCTAATATATACAATTCTAATAAATAAATGACTAATCTTACAAATAATATGAATAATGCATTATTTAACAAATTTTTAAATATATTTTTTATTTAGTTCATTAACAATATATTAATAAATAATGGGATTGATGAGCTCTCAATTCACTGTACTTAATTTGAAATCGGGAAATCAAATTAAAAAGGGCCATTATCATTTCCTTTCACAAACTGATTTTCGCTCACAGTCTCTCTTTATCAGAAGTTCCACCTAAAACACACTTTTCCAGAAATAAGACATTGAAAATGGATTTAAAATCCGTTGATCATCATCACTTAAAGAGGAGATTTATCTTTTCTTGATATTCAAAATTTTGTCAATTCCATACTGTCAAATTTCACTTTCAAGATCTCCATCAAGGCAGCTCAATAATAATTTTTCTTCTTCTGCTGAAATAAATTCAGAGTGAGCAGTGTTAAATGTATCGGGAATCCATGCAAGCTCATTGAAATATTCATTTTTATAGTATTCCTCAAAACAGAAAATTAGCTGTAATAAGTGACGTTCAAAAATGTTTTTATATTCAGATAGTTAAAGTTCGTTTGACATCAAAAAGTATTGCAAGATTAAAAAGCCATTCTTTCACTTTTTTATTTTCTTCTTCTTCTTCATATTTTTATAAAAGCTGCAAACTTTTTCCGTTGACTGCAGAAGATGTAAGTCTTTTCACTACTGAAAGAGATTTAGCGAGTTCAGCTTTTTAAAAAATATCGCATAAGTAAGCTAGGTTTAATAAAAAAAAATCTGCATCAGCAAAATTTTCAGCATTTTTTGTGGTTCTCCGAAGAAAAAAAATATTTACACAGTTCAAAAGAAAATGATAAAAAATTACTACGAGAGAATTATCACTGCTATAATATAACAAATACGAATGATTTCCCATATTTTCGAGTGTCCCTGTCTTCAGTGGGCGGATTTTTTAAAATTTCACTGCTTTCATTGCACATTCTAACACTTGATACCACACGCAGCTCAGATGCATTGTCATAAGCGCTGTCCTGTGAATAATTCCGTTGATCCACAGTGCAAAAATTTGTTTTTTTTCTGTATGCAATCCTTCAAAGCATCTACACTAGGAACGGGCACCAATACACTTAGTACAATCCAAATTATTCCATATGTAAATGTATTAAGGACCTTGGACAAATCCAGAGACTTCACCTAGTAGTGATAGATTTACAAAAAAAAAAAAAAAAAAAAAAAAAAAGAACCGAACTCGAACCCTGTATTAACGAGCGCCAGAGCGCTAGCCACTCGGCCCCTCTCAGCTGACGAGGATAAAAATGAATTTAGAACACGACGGAAAGGGGTGTGCAGAAGATCTACCTACTCGTGGTGCACCTGGTAACACTTTTAGTGGCTGAAAGATCTACAACTTAGCATTATTGTTTGATTAATGAACTCTGTTTCAGCATGTTTTGTTGTATTATTTTGTTGTTGTTGTATGTTTTTTTTTCGTTGTTCTTTTTTTGTTGTAACTGTTCATAATCTGCCATTGAAATAATAAAAAAAAAAAAACCGATGCAAAAATAAATAATGGTCTCTCAATCACATCTGCATAAAATGATAAACTACGCAGTTTATCATACGATGACATTTTCGAGTGACTTTCCTCCGCCAAAGGTAGGAGAAAAAGTATTTCAGTTTCAGTTAATATAATTCCTTAATTTTACAAAATTTTCAAGAGATTATATAAGCACCCTTTCTAAATCGCTTTAAAAAATACTTGTTTCTGTTTACCAGAGTTTTCATTGTTATGTTTTTAAGAGTTGAATAAAAATGATTTCGAGTAAAAGATTTATTACTTCATGATCAATACACTTCTTAATATTGTCTAAGTTTAATATTTTTTGTTACCCGAAAATCATATTTTCCACCGATATAGAATATGTGAACTTATAAAGGGCATCTTATTTTAAATATCTTTGGTCCTCATAAAGTCTAAATACGGTCCTGAGTATAGAGAGATGGTTTTTCCGAATTTCGATTAGTGACCTCGCATGAGGTTAGCAAATCATTGTTTGGTATTTATGCTTTCTTCAAAAGTGTATTTTTTTGGTGTTTCGGTTCTTATAAATCTTTTAAAAATTCACGAGGTTATAGAGGTAATTAGTTTCTAAATAGCATTTCCATTTACTTGGAAATATGCACTTTAAAAAGTTCATACTCTATACACATTGCATCTTCACCATTACATAAAACTAAACTCTAAATAATCATCATCTTATTTACGAAATTTTTTTTTTCCCTATTCTTGCCTATGGTTAAGGGCGTACATCTTTTATTATTCAAAAATTGTCAATTATTAAAAATACAAGTGCCAAAATCACAAAAACTTTTAATCCGAGGTAATAAGGGGGAAGCAATATAAAACTAACTATATACTACATAAACTACTTTATAATATTTTTTTTATTTTATATCTAGCACAGAATATATTACATTTTGTATCAACTTAATGGCTGGATCAAGAAGACAACGCTTTGTATATATCTACATTATTTGAATCTTTACAGTCCAAATCTGTAGCGAAAGATCTGAAAATGTCAATGGGTCTGATACGATCAGAGAAGGATCATGTTAACAACAATCTCCTTGAGTTTGGCAATTTTTGGTTTTATACCGGATCAAATAAAAATCAAACATCGAAAAAATCCTACATAATTACAAATTTGTTAGCTTTTTACTTTGTCGTTTGTTCAATTAGGCTAAAATGGTTTAGTCTTAGGTTAATTCATTACGAAGCTTTTGCAGTAATCCGTGTCGCCCTTTGGTGCACACTTTGGGAATCATTGCTTTAAACAAAATAGTTGTGGGTGTTTATAAATAATACATAAAAATGCGCAAAAACTGTTATCAACTATTTTTAGATATGAATAACTAAATATCCAGTTGAATTGTTTTTATTAAACTCATCAATTTTGTATATTGATAAAATAAATTAACTAAATCCCCGCCCCAAAAAATGTAATATCATGAACCAAATTTATTTGCTATTTTATTATGTTATTTATTTTTATTACATAAAAAGCCATGAAATACATGTATATAAGTACATGTATACATAGTGCATGTTAGACAATATGCGGATTTTTAGGAGAAGTAGTGCGTTGGAAAAGTAACAATGATCATATCAAATCAGCTGCCTTCAGAAATCTGTGCACCTTCGATCTACATCTTATCGAAGCCTCATTATGGTTTATAATAGTTTTGCTCATTTTTATGTATTATTTATCAACACCCATATCTACTTTGTTTTAAGCAATGATTCCCAAAGTGTGCATCAATGGGGCGACACGAAACCAGGTTGAAGATTGTTTCATAAAAAATAGTTTAGGTAGAATAATTGAATTAGAAAATTAATTTTGTAATTTCTATATTATTGAAATTATTATGAATATTGGTAAAGAAATGAATTTGAACTTAAGAAAATTGAATTCTTAATTTTTTCTTCAATAAATATTATAATTTTTCTACAAAAGAAAGAACATTTTATTGAAATGCATGCAAGATTTTCACTAAATATTTAAATTACTTGACACAAATAGTATATAAAAATAAACTTGAGAAATAATTGATAAATTATATTGAGAAATTATAAATGAAAATTCCAATCAGAAATTTAAAGTGTTTATTTATGAATCTATGTCCTTCAAATTTACATACATAGATAAAAATGTCTAAAAATTAATATTAGTTTATAAATTAAAGACCAATTAAAACTTTAAGATGAAAATCATGTTTGTAGTTAAAATTATAGTGATTTCATTTATGAATGAAGTTTGTCAAATGGATCCAGTCTGTTATTCCTTCATTTACCTTCTATAATGCGTGATTCAATTGTCTTAAGCAATATTCAGCTATGACATCTAACTAATGCAATTTCTATGTTCCCAACTTGTGAAATCAAATTAGTATTGTTCATAAGCACATCCGCTTAAATTAGAAATTGAATTGGTAATTACCTGAACTTAGACAAGTTTCCGACAGGTTCAGTTAAAGTCAGGCCGAGTTCGTTTATTTTATGCAAAAATGCATATTCAGACGCATGCAATTAACAGTCCTATTATTATATTTGAATTCCGAAAATTATTCAATAATAATAAAACTTTCCAAGTTTATCCAGGATTTAATTATCTTTAAGTCCAATGCGTGATTTTCTTGTGAAAGTTTAATTAAGTGTATTTTGGTTTTATTAATTATATTTATTAAAATATTAATTTTATGATTGATGGTATTATTTAAGAAATATTAAAAAATAAGGATTTGAAAATAGATTAACACAATATACATGCCTTTGCTTTATAAATGAGCAATATCTTTGTTTAAGTATTGATGTGAATATCCACTTAGAACAAACGTAACTTAATGCTTTAAAATTTAAATTCATATCTAATTTAAGTTTGACGAGTTTAAATTGTTAATGTATAATTCAGTTTCTTAGTTCCATTCTCACTTATGTTAATGAGGCTTTAATTAATTCAATTCATTATTAAATTATTCAAATAATATTATTATAATGGGTTTGGTGTGTAAGTTTGTTATGTGTGTCTCAACTATTTGATAAGTTAAAAAATTTGCAGTCAAAGTTAAATAAGTAGGTATTTGATTTTTCATGTCGTGGAATAAATTATATAATTTGTCCGAAATATTTAAAAAAAATTAAGAATATAAAAGGACAACTGCATCAAGTATATGATAAAGTATTAAATTAAGTACAGTCTTTGTTTAAGTACGAAGAAATATTTTGTATCCGCAATAAAATTCAAATAATATATCTTGATACTGGATTTATTTTTATATTTTAAAGATTCCATTTTTATTATAATATTCAGTATAATGAATTAAAATGTAAAAAAAGAAAAAGTTACGTTATAATAATATTAACATTACATTTTTTAACCCAAATATAATGTTTCATTTTTTTAAAGATAATTTATTACAACAAACATTATATTTATTACGAAATACAATGAATATCAAATTCATCTTTTAGAAAGCAAATTAATCCTTCTCAAAACTAATGTTTTCTTTTATTACTTGTACATATATATATCTAACAGACATTTATCATTATATTGGTTATAAATTATGCATATGCATTTCACCATGAGCAGTGATGAAAATATGTATGCTTAAATATAAATATGCATGTGTTAATATGTATCGGTTTTTTTTTTTTCAGTGAACATAATTAGGTGTGCTACTTCAGTAAAAGATGCACATTTACGTAAATGTGAATGTAAATGCATTTTTATGCGTTTATACATAAGTACGTATATCCATGTATGGATATATGCGAAAGAGTTTTTATATGTGTATGTTTGTGCATATAAATGTATGTATAATTGTGTGTAAATATTTAATTGTTGTGATCTGCATCAGTTTCTTGAGGTGCTTAATTCATGACGTAAACATAATTTTTGATTAATATATTTAGAATTTATTTTTAATTTCTAATTAAAACATCTGCAAAATAGATGATTATGATAATGTTTAAGTCCGTTCCATTCTCAGAATATTGATTTCTAATCATGGCACTTTAAGCGAATATTGGATAATATTTCAATCAATTTTAATGCATTTCTATTAATAAAACAATAAATGTATGTCAAATACAAATTATTTTTTAATTATTAATAATATTTCACTTATTTAAGACAATTTAAATTAAATTAACTTGTACTTATGAATCCACAGAATTTTTAATTCATGAATATGTATAATAAAATGTAAAAAAATATAATGATTAAATATTTTTTATATAGATACAATACATATGAATAATATTTTATATAGTTTATTTTTAAACGAGTTGTTTATTTGATGCAAAACATGAAACATTTTCCCAGTTAATAAGTAAAAATTAAATACTCAGATTAAGAAGATTTGCTCTAATTAAGAAAACTTATTATAGCTTACTGCATTAGTTTTCAATTTCTAAACATGGGGTGTTCAATGCAAGCTGTGTTTTACATTACGTCAAGCTAAATCTGCTACATAATTTGAATTACAATTCTAAAAAAGAACTATGCATCATTCCCATGAATATAATGACATTGGCACATCATGATGGTAGCTAAATTGGGTTCCATATCTTGGACTCATTGGACCAAAAGTTTTATCGGTATCTATTTTTTTTTACAACTTCAGGGATTTCTTTTAAATTATGTACTATATATTTTCAAATATAAGTAGATCCAGGTGTAACTGAGAATCCGTTTTTCTTCAGAAAATTTACCTAAAATTTAAAACCCGTATATAAGCCGAAATGAAAAAGAAATGATTTTGCTTATGAAAAAGAACGTAAAGCGTTGAAATTGTTGATTATATACGTGACATTCTAAGAATTGTTCGGAAACTCGCATTCGGACAGATACTTTGAGGTATGACATTTTTTTTTTTCCATAAATGTTACGTTAAAGACATCTCAAAAAGTTATAGTAGTCTGTAAAGTCGTTTTCATTTTCCATTATCATTTGTATGGGCTAATTATATATGATATGCTATTAAAATTATTTAGCCGAATGACAATTTTTCCAACAGCAGATTTTTCATTGAGGCAACGACTCAAAATCCAGTAATATAAGCCATTTTTGAAGATAAAACTCATTTTTCATAAAACGAATTTAAATGAAATATATTTTTTTCATTAACTTAAATGTAAAGAAATAAAAAATATTGTATTCATTTATGTAGCGATATTTAGTGATTTGGTACATACGCCTAAATAATAGAATAATAATTCGTTTGTAGCTAGATAAATAAAACTGTATATAAATGGCCCCCGTACCTTGATTTTGGAAAGACTCCTAAAATTTCTTGTTTTTACACGATATACGGTAGTTTAATTATCATAATTATGAATAATTATTATCAATTATAACTGAAGGATAATTCATGTAAATAAATGATAGATTAGAAATTTGAATCGGATAATTCCAAGCAAGAATAAACTTAAAATATTGTATTTAAATGAATTAAATATTGACTGCTAACACTAATATATATTTGCATGAATTGAAATATACGATTTTTGAAACATAACAATATTAGTTTCGAATTTTTCTAATTAATTATAAAGGTACAATTTTTAAATTAAGAAACACTAACAAAAATATCCAAGAAATGAATAATCCTAAAATATTGTATTTGAAAGAATTGCATTGTGATTACTAACAGTAATATAAATTTGTATGCATTAAAATGGTTGATTTTGAAACATTTCAATATTCTTGTTGATTTTTTAGTCAATTAGAAAAGTAAAAACTTTTATTTCAGAAAAACTGATAAAACTGATGATATCCAGTCATGAACAATCTGAAAATACTGTATTTGATAAAATTATATATTGATTACTAACATATATTTGTATACATTGAAATATATGATATTGAAACATTTCAATATTCTCCTTCAAATTTTTAATTAAGAGAGAATGACAAAAATATCCCAATATCCTAAGCATAAAAATATAAAATAAAATAAATAAATACATTTTCACACATCACATAAAATATCATAAATAACACACACACACATAAGCAAGAATAATTCTATAAATATTTTAATTGAAAGAATTGCACTTTGACTACTAACAATAATATATATTAGTGCTCATTGAATTTTATCATTTTGAAACATTGCGTTGATGTCGTGTTTTTAATTAAGAAAGGTACAAATTTTTAAACCTACTTAGCAAAGATTTAAATTGATTTTAATAAAAAAAATACATAATTATCGTACATTTATTACATAATTATTGCACGTTTAAACATAAAAAATCTAAAAACTCATGAAAAATGCTTCCATTATTTACTTCGATGATAAAAAAAAAATTTAATCATATTTTACAAACACAAAATATTAAAAATTATAAATTTAAAATAAATTTATTCAGGAAAAAATCACTTTGCCTCAACGGATGTGTCGAGATATGTCGAGCATCTGACAGCCCTTTTCATTTGAAGCTTACAACAAATTGAGACTTGATGCCTGCAAATAACTTACTCACTTGTGTGTCTAACAAGAAATTTACAATTGCATTTTCCTCCAGAAACTATTTAGAAGCGGGTTCTCGAAAACCATTTTTCTTCAAGAAAAGAGTTGTCGAAGGCAGCCCGCGTGGAGTCTGTCAGTGCTGTACTAGATTAATGGAAGTAGCCAGCAACAATTTATCTTTGCAATCGAATGTTCCCCTCCTCTCCTTCAGGGAACTTGCTTTTCTTCAGACAAGGCTTGTACTGTAGTTCACAGAAAATAAAGGTAATATTCCCTTAAGTTCAATTAGTTGAATATCAACGATAAAAGAGACAAAAAAACCCTCATTTATATAATTTAAGCACAAATCAAATTGGACTATTATGTTTTAGATTTGCAACGTTAGAAAATTAAAAAATAAAGAACCAAATATTATTGAAACAAGCGTGTAAAATTATACTTAGATACGTACATTATTATAGTACATTAATTTTGTTTATTTCGTTTTATTTTACTTATTACACGTTCGTTGCGTTATTGTTGTTGTTTCTTATTCCAATTGTTAAACATATAGACCAAGCCCACGAACCCGTATAGATTCATGGTTAAAGGGAAAGGGGACAGCTTTTGTTATAATGGAGCATCTGTAAGTAATATTCGGTATTTTTGTTGAATTATTTTATTATTGAGCAAAAGTAACAAAAACATCCCAGCAATGAATAATCCTAACGTACTGCATCTGGCAGGATTACATATTGATTACTAAAAATAATATATATTTGTATACATTGAAATATATGATTTGGAAACATTGTGTTTCTGTTGATTTTTTAAATTAAGGTAAAAAAAAAAAAAAATAAATCTATTCACCAAAATTTTAGATTGATAATAAAATAAAACAGTTGATTTCAATTTTGATGATAAAAGTTAATTATGTTTTTACGAGGACAAAATATTAAAAATTATTTAATTAAAATAAATTTATACAAGAAAACGCCATCTGCTCTCAGAAGACATTTGTCGATTATTTGACAACCTTTTTCATTCGAAGCTCCCAACAAATTGAGACTTTATGTCTGCAAATAACTTACTCACTTGTGTGTCTAACAAGAAATTTATAAATGCATTTTCCACCAGAAAGTATTTAGAAGCTGGTTCTCGAAAACCATTTTTCTTCAAGAAAAGAGTTGCCGAAGGCAGCCCGCGCGGATTCTGTCAGTACTGTACTAGATTAATGGAAGTCGGCGGCAACAATTTATCTTGCAATCGAATGTTTCCCCTCCTCTCCTTCTGGGAAACTTGCTTTTCTTCAGACAAGAGCTGTAGTTCTGCTTGAAAAGAAAGGTAGTAGTCCCTTAAGAGCAATTAGTTGAATATTAACGATAAAAGAAATAAAAAACTCATTTATGTAATTTAAAAACAATATTTTTATATCAAATAGGACTATTATGTTTTAGATATGCAATACTAGAAAATAAAAAAAAAAAAAATCTTGTAAATATTATTGAAAGAAAATTACACTAAAAATAATTGAGATACATTACTTTCGTACATTAGTTTAGTCTATTTCATTTGAATTTTATATTTTTTTTTTAAACTTTCGTCGAAGTGTTAATTCTTTATTTCTATTTGTTTTTTTCTTATACCACTTGGTCGACAGCAACACCTGGATCATGAACACGTATGTTCTCATGCAGGGAGGGAAGGAGGGCAGCGTTTGTAATGATGGAGTCACCGTAGGTAGAAGTCTAACTTGGCAATGTGTCGCTGAAGAAGAAGGGCGTTGCGTTCCGGGAGAAAGTTCAAGGGAACTACTTCGCAATTGCGTATCGTGTGGGACTATTGTTTATCGTGTATGCGTATAGGCGTATCACTCCAGGTAGTGCAATTATGCTGAACATTACAAACGTCATCGACTCTCCCTTGTTTTTTGGAGACAGTGTCTACAACAAAGCCACCAGCTGATCGAACCTCCGTTCACCAGCAGCGCATGATACCTCTGAGCCACAATATAAAGATAAATATTTGAAAATTATTTAAATTTAATAGTACAATTTATAATTGTTTATCTATTTCATTTTATACAGAAAGAGTACATTCAGTTAATGAAAATTTTTTAAAATGCCCTTTAAGTTGAATTATTATCAAAAATCTCCATTTTCATTTAAAAGTAATATATCAATAAATTCGCTTACAAACAAATCGATTGTAATTAATTATCTAGGATATTTTTAATTTTTTTTAGATTACAAAAATTTGATTGTTAAATAGTTAAGCGAAAAAAATCATAATGCATTATTCATTTCAAATTCTATAAGAAAAGATTTTATATTTTTATTAAAATATAACTTTTTTAATTAAATTAATTTCTTAATTATTTATGTTCATATACTGACATCTTGTTTGAAGTAAATTATTCATTATTTTGTTAAAAGTATTGTAGATAATTCATTTTATGCAGATAGGAGAGTCATTTACTTTACCCTTAATTGTCACATTGTTTTCTCCTTATGTTTTTAATAAAGTATATTTATTATTTCCGGGAATTTTCATCATTATATACATGCATACTTATTTTCTAAATACAACTGCTAAACAAACCTCCGTTCTACACAAATGAGAGAGTACTTAAACATCATTTAATTTGATTTAAACACAAATGAAACCTCAAATAAATCAAATTTGGTACATTGTAAGTAAATGATTAATCGTGGTTAATTGAATAACTTAAAACAAAGTTCTCAAAGGCAATTGAAATAAAGTATTCATTTCACATATTTTCAACCAGTTCTGTGCTGCAATAACAACAATGCATCTAACGCATTTCCATCTGTATCTCTGATAGTCAATATTAATAAAAGATTGTTTTTGTCGACCTTGTCTTAGGTTTCATTATAGAAATAATTCTCAGTACATTTAAAAATTATCTGCGAAGTAACATTTTAAATATCTGAAAGTTATTGGAAACATTTTCGAACAATAAATAATTAAAATTCTTAATTTGGTTTAACATTTTGAGAAAAAAAGCGA
Organism: Caerostris extrusa; assembly: GCA_021605095.1. NCBI lineage: Eukaryota > Metazoa > Arthropoda > Arachnida > Araneae > Araneidae > Caerostris > Caerostris extrusa. The sequence goes on from BPLR01015183.1 coordinate 61,347, forward strand.
GATTGAATAAATTTTAATGGAATATTTATTCACGATTTGTCAAGAATACAATTTCAGAACAATGAATACTAATAAATAAAAACATGCTAAAGTTTTTTTTTAATAATTATTTTTAATTGCAAACTTCAGATCAATCTTTATTTTAAAAAGTGCAATTTTACTTAGGATTAATGAATATCAATTTTTTAAACTGATATAAAGAGACTTTATAAACCCAAGGTGTTCATAAAATCTCTTTACAGTCAAAAAAAATATTACATAATCAAATAAATTTTATTACAAATTTAGACATGTATTTTTAAGTTTTCGTTTCGCATTATTTTATTGATTTTAATTTTCACAGCTAGGCAAAGAAAATAAAATCCTGAATATTCGACAATTAAAATGTGTAACTTTCAGGGAATAGGCAGATGTGTAAGTTATCTAGATGATATGAAATGCAAGTTGGCCAAATTATTTTGTCACAAAATAGAATGAAAGGAAAATGTCCTTTATGAACTAACAGCCATTACAATATGTGGTCTACTTGATACAGAATTTCTAACTTCAGAAACGGCTTGTGGATTAAGAGGTGCCTGCACGATGACAACGATGATAATTCAGCAATCAGACTATTTTAAGAGGATTCAAATTGTATGTTTATGAACGAATGATTTGTATTACCATTGAATCGTTACTGAAATGCTAACAGATGTGTCCACTGTACATATAATTTGAACCAAAGGGATCGATGAACGAAATGTGAATTGTCACGAAAGACCAGGTCTACCTAGATATACAACAAAATGCACGGATTGATGCATCCGCAGGAAGTTGTGACAGATAAAAAATGGACTAATATCGACATTCTGTGGCCTGTACGGGATATTTTGTATTCTGCAATATCTAGGAGAACAGTTCACATCGATTGGCTAATAGTGGCTTTCACACAAGCCGCCCTTTTCAAAGCCTGTCATTGACGATAACCCACCGACGCAAAATATTTTGATGGTGTCAGGAACAAGCCACTTTAACGATTAAATGTCACAACGTTTTTGTTGTGTGACGGATCTCAATTCTGTTTGCGTTATGATAATCACCGGGTGTGGGTCTGGAGGTGTAGTGGAGATAGAATCAATCTGACCATATTGCTGAATGTTTCAAAATGGTTTTAAGTGCCATCAGACACTATTGCAGATCACCTCTAATGCAAATTAGAGGCATATTGACAGTGCAAAAAGTGCGTTGATGACACGCTACAACCAGTTGTGCTATCTTACAATGGTGTTACATTATAATTATTCTGTATGTATAAAAATTAAGTATAATACTGAAGGCTCATTCTCACCGAGGTAGAAACGCTGAAGATTCACGCGACAGGCCAGAACCTTTTTTCGACCTCTTCGCAGCGAAACGTCAGTCAGAAATAGCATTACGCCTAGTAAAAGTTTGAAAGCAGCTCGAAGTTGATGTTGGTCAAAACGGGTTTTGTGGTGAGGCTAGTGATTGGTCATTTCAAGCCGGTTTAAAAGACAACGTGATGAAAGAGTCTTTAAACATAACAGTCAACTGTTCACAGATCAGTACTAAATCATAACAGATCAGTACTAAATCATCAGATCAGTACTAAATCATAACAGATCAGTACTAAATCATAACAGATCAGTACTAAATCATAACAGATCAGTACTAAACGCAACGGATCTGTACTAAAATTAAAAGCAGAACTTAGCGAACTTATAAGAAAAAAACCATCACTTTCTTAATGTGCTGCGTAAAGCTAACCATACCATATAAACATACATTAAATTTAATTAAAACTAAATGAGTTAAAAAAAAATTATTATTTACATCTGATATTGTTATAACTTTTGTTTATAAATTTTCATTTTTGTTTGTAGTAAACTTTTGAAACTGAAGCACACGGTAAGCGCACTTTTATCTATATATGAGGAAGAACACAGCAACACAAGAACTTCAAATGTTAACTAATAAGGAATTAATTAGAAGCCCGATCATTATCCACTCTAAAATTAAAATTATCAGCCCGTATACGCTGCATGCAAATTGCATAACAAAACCCTCATAGCATTCTCAATGAAAAAAAAAAAAAAAAAACCTTTAGGTGCTTTATATTCAGACCTCTAAAAAAAGTTGGAAATAGTGCAAATTTCGAATTGATCTTAATCTGCAGGAAATAAACTAAAAATTAATTAAAAAACACAATATATATATATATATATATATATGTGTGTGTGTGTGTGTGTGTGTGTGTGTTTGTATGAATTTTAATGGGCACCATTGATATAGTCACCAATTACAGAAGAAACCGAAATAAGGAGTGTTTTTTTTTCTCTATGTATCCGTTAAAATTTCTGGAATATTGTAGGCATTCTTTTTGCCTCCCTCTCTTCAATTATTCCTCTGAATATATCTAAAAACATCTAATGTAAATACAGAAAACAAAGCCAACTTACCAACTTACAGTTTAATTTTTGACTGTTATTTAATCTGCAGACCGTACACCTTGTGAATAACCATTGAAAATTTAATTGTTTTAATATTAAGAAAACGAAAGAAGGAAAAATCACTGAAGTAAGGCAATGTCATTTGTTCATTAGTCATCAGCATGATTATATATGCTTGAAAAACAATTATCATCCCCGAATTCTTGGTGATGTCACCAAATTATTTGTATTCATGTAACAAAAATGCAACAAAAAGTTATCAAATGTATAAGGATATTTTTTTAACTTTTCATTCTTAAAAAATATGCATGACGTTTTCTAATTCTAGGGCCCATTGTCTAAAGTCATTCATTGCTATATGCCTAAAATAACACCTTCTACGTTTTCTCATCAAATTTATAAGAAGGAATTCTGGTTTCAGATTTATGTACCTATATCGAGTATTCAATATTTAGAAAATACTCATTACATTAAAAATAGTAATTTCACTTTAACATTCGTAATGTTTCATAACAGCATTATGAGGTTTTTTTTTTCATATTAATAAACTTATTTTATCTAAAATTAATTTTCAATATTTTCGGAATTGTAAAAGATCATTTCCATCAAAAAATGTCTGTAAAATAAAATACATTTTTCAAAAATGCTGCTATGAATTCCACACAAAAAATATTTATACATTTTCTGTAGTTTGATATGTTTGCTATAAAAATGTTATAAATTGAAATGGAAAAATAAAACTCCAGTGCTCATCTCGTATTCCAGGCAAATACGTTACCTTTCGAGATCTAAATTTCTTTATGTATTTTTAAAGATATTGTCAGACTATTTTCTCGTATAACTTGACACGAATGGTTACATGACAATGTTAGAATACATATATAATACATATATATATATATATGTGTGTATGTGTGTGTGTGTGTGTGTGTGTGTGTGTGTGTGTGTGTGTGTGTGTGTGTGTGTGTGTGTGTGTGTATGTATGTATGTATGTGCAAGTATCACAATATTATTCCAAAATAGAGTCTGTCAGCTATTTAAATATTTTCTTGCAAGAATGTTTTGGTGCTTAAGAACGTTTTGGACATCATTTTATATTACTATATGAGTATATCTGAAATCCAGAGTAAGTAATTTTCACACTTGTGTCAAATTGAAGACGAATTTTTTTCGAATTTATTAAATGAGAATTTAACCAATTTTTTTTTATTCATTTTAAATCTTAATAAAAATTATAATAATTTATAATAAAATTATATATAAATATTTTTAAATCTAAAGTATATCTGATTAAAAAAAACCTTAATAAGGCATTTTTCCAAATGCATGTTAAAACATTATAATTCTAATCAATAGATTTAATCGTACAAGTATTATTATTTCATTTTTCCATTATTTAAAGCTTAAATATATTATTCGATGAATAAATTTAAAATGATCTTTCTTTGAAATGTCTATCTGTAAATTAGGGAACATTTATCCTCTAAAGCGTATTTATTGTAAGATAATTACTAAACATCAACAGAAATGTCGAAGGAAAAAAAAAACAAACAGAAGTAGATATTTATTTAAATATTTTTGCATTAACAGAAGCATTTTTGCAAAAGAAATTTATTCATTATTTATTTATTTATGCTTTGAAAATTTTTGTTGAATAAATGGCTAATGCATCTGAAGGATCTGCATCTTTTTATTTCACAATTCTTCTCAGCAATTAATAAAAAAGTCCTGCAAACAAGTAAATTGTCTTTCTTTCTCATTAAGTTTCGTTCATTTGATAATGATGATGATGATGAAGTTTAGAAAATTCTGAATAAACAAAAAAAATTCTGAATTAAATAACTGCATTTCTATCTAAAATGCTTGAATTTTGTCGTGAATATTATGATGGCCTGACTGTGTCGTGGAAGACAATCAAGTTGGAAACTTACAGGCTGATCGATTCAGACATCTAGTTTCCTTTTAAGTTCAATTGAAAGCAAGTAGCGCTCTAAAATGCTTAGAAAGGGTTGTAAGCTAAAAAGTGAGGACTGGGACCTCAATGGCCGAGTTTCTAGCGCTCTGTGCTTAGTACCAGAGGTTTCGGGTTCGAGTCCCTGAGGTGCCATGGATGTTTGTAGTGGTTCGAAACCACTTTAAGCCGTAGGTCCCGTAGCCGCAGTTGCAGTGTCACTAATGTGGAATGACTTGGAAATAATTTTTGTTCTTCAAAAAACGGAAACAACCAAGCACATTGAACACTATATTTGGTTTAACGTGCAACTCATGCCAAATACGTTGTTATTTCGATTCAAAATATCACTGGCAGCTAATTTCACTTTCTATATGCCGCTTACAGCGTCATCTATTAATACACTTTGCAACTTTTTCTGATGCCGTACCATTTCCCCCTTCTTCAAATATCTTCTGTTCAAATTTGAACTCATTGTAATCAGTGGTTTTTTTTTTTTTTTTTTATTGCTTTTTGAAATCGGGACTTTAATTATAATCACACTGTATATTGATTTTTTTTTATTTTGGTTTATGCAAATAAATAGACCGCAATGTAGTATCATTTTATTTCTTTTTTTAAAATAAAAAGAATTCATTTATTCATCATCTTGAGTTTTCTTTTTTTCCTAAAAGAATTTTACAAGAAATTCTCATGTACCACAAAGTAGTATACGCAGATTTCAAAAGTATGTAACACTAAGTTAAGGGGGAAAATAATAAAAAAACATTACAAAGCGGTAAATATGAAAGACAAAACATTAGACATCAATAAAGATAAAAAAGACAGAGCAAATGGGAAAAGCCATAAAAATTTAATAAATCAATATTTGTTCTGAAGGATGAACGATCGCTTTTTGCTCCCATAAGCTGTCTTTTTCAAAAACATAATT
>BPLR01015184.1:0-14094 GCA_021605095.1 Caerostris extrusa
GAGAAAATATGTGAGAATGTGAGCATTTGCTTAATCTATGTGAGAAAGTAACTCAAAATTAAATTAATTCACTCAAAAATTATTTTGTTTTTTGTTAAAACAAAATAAATTAAAAAAATTCTCAATTGTTTATTTTTTTTGTCATATCACTGCCTAAAATTTTACATCTTTATACTATGAACAACACAGTGATATATCTTTTTAATATAGCAAACAAGAAATAAATTATTATTTAATTTATTTTCCAACTTTTACTTAAATCGAATTAATTTTATTTACTAAAAATTTTAATTTGCGGGTGTTCAAATGAAGAAAGTTCTTCACAAATAAAAGAAAATAATTTTTGCAATTCTTGTTTCCAGTAATTTTTAAATAAAGAACATCAAGTTGTGTTATTTATAATATCATTATTTTCTTATAAAAAAAAATTCACCAAATCAACAAAATGTAAGTCAAAAGCTTACTTACAAAAAAGCAAATAATCATTAGAATATCATTCTACGTTATTTTATTTCCATGATCAAAACAAATTATTACGACAACATAAGCAACGAAATGAAACCCACACAACAAAATAAATTATAAATGTTTGTGTGAAATTTAACTATATTTAAAAGCAGTATGGAAATTATTTACAAATGAAACCCAAGAAAAATACAAACAGTTCTTACTACTTCAAAACAGGTTTTAAAAGTATGGAAAAACCTTTAATCTACTTATAGGAAGAAATAAAAGGCCATAACGTTTGAGATTAAAAAAATAGTCGAAGTCACTTCTCAAAGAAACTGTCAGAAATATCTTCGCTGAGAAAGATAAATATCCATTTCCTTGAAGGAAAAAAATAATAACATTTAAATAAGAAAATTTAAAAGTTTAATTCAAATCAGCGGAAAGCAAAACTTAATACATTAAGCCTCAAAACCAGTTAATGATAAGACATTTTTCTGGCTCTGAAATATTGGGTTTAGTGCATACTTTCCCAGAATTTTTTTTTCATAAACAGTATAAAAAAAATTGTTGTTTTTTTTTTTTTTTTTTTTTTTTTTTTTAAAGAAAGGGTCAAAATCCAATGACATATTCTTCTGCGTCGTTTATTACTGATTCGCTGCCACATAAATAATCCTTGTTCAACCAGAGCATAAAGAATCCTTCAAATTAAGGCTACTCTTTATGAAAAATTATTTTCTCGACTAATTACCAACGCCATTTTCTATATGCTACGTAAGTTTTTAACAGCTTCCATTACATTAATTAGATAATTGCATTCCGTAAAAAATATTTATGTTTAAATCGAACGTTTCTTTCAATTTTTTGCTGGAATCTAAGATATTTTTTATTTAATATATATATATATATATATATTATCTCTACTTACACACTCCAGTATAAAAATTATTTTCTGATACATTGGCTCTAGTGTTGTACTTATGTATGTCCCGGACAACTTACATAGACGTAGTAGAGGCAGAACATTGCGATCTGGGAGGACTTTCTAGCAGTAACTGCTTCGCATTTAAGGATGTGCGTGAAAAATATCGCTGAGGATATGTGAGTGTACATTTTGTGTAGTGTATGGGAGAAAATATGTGAGGATGAGCATTTGCTTGATATATGAGAGAAAATATATGAGGATGTGAGCATTTGCGGGATGTATGTGTGAAAAATATGTGAAGATATGAAAATTTTTGTGGTATGCCTAAAGCTCTCAAAGCTAAGTTTTCATGTCTCAACTGCTACCGCTGTCACTGTTTTCAGAAAGGAGGAGTCCTTTTCGGGAAACGCATTGACAGCGACGAAACGCCGCCATAGTATTCGAATTTGAGCCCTTCAATCCCCACTAACTATTGTTGTGCCCACAACACTATTGGCACTCAAATATTAACTGCTTCAGGCATTTGTGTGATGAATGTGAAAATATGTGACAATGGCATTAAGGAAGTGTTATTATAAGAACTATTATTAGCGTAGTGGGAAAAGCGCTATTATAACTTTTTATGATTATTCTTAAAATTCCTTTTTATGCCCTGAAGGGGGAGGGGATGATACTATACCAACTATAAATCATTAAATGTAATGCTGCAGAATAGAACTGAAAAACTAATTTCTTATGAATATTTGATTTCTGATAGCCGATTTATACAGTTACTGGTAAGATTTTTATATTATTACATGCTGTTGAATGTATTAAAAAAATGTAGAGTCAGAATGTCTTTCATTGCATTGCTCCTATGATTAATAAAAACTATTCATAAAAAGTTGTACGTTTTATAATCTTGTATACAATTCTGCTTATTTATGATTTTTATATTATTCATTTTCCTTAATAATTATTAATCAATAACATATATCGTAGGTATTTTCAATCCCATAAATTGTGTTTATCATAAAAAAAATAATTTTGCTCAAAATATTTTACATGATGATGATGATGTTGAAGATTATTGAGTTCTCTGGCTCGTCAGGGGCCCTATTCTCAGTGGTGACAAACATAAAAGAATATTTACATGAAACATGATGATGATAATGTTGAAGATTATTGGAGTTCTCTAGCCTCGTCAGGGGCCCGTTTCTCCGGTGGTGACAAACATAAAAAAGAATATTTTTTACATGATAATTTCAGATTCTAATATTGATGTGCAACAATAAATAACATATTGTTTGCAACAAATAAGCAATCATATTAAATTTAAATTGTTATTGAAAATTTTTGTTAAAATTATTCATGCAGAATAATAATAAACATTTATTAATTTTCTACGAAAATTTAAAAATTGTATAGAAGTGTAACTTGAAGACATTTTGAAGTTGTTTATATGAGGTATAAAGAAAGCTTCAATTGCACAATGAAAATATTATTTAATTAAAAAGCATATTTATACTAATAATAAAAAGATGAAATTATTTTGAAAAGAAATAAACATAAACGGCATAAAAGTAGCGTTGCTTTTCAAAAAATTCAAAAAGTGAAAAAAAAAAAAAATTTCTCACGAAATTACATCCAAAACGTACAAGCTGAAATAAATTTGCAAAAGAATTTCTCGTAATCTTGAGCATTTCACTTGTCATGAGGGACACTTAAGACGAAGAAGAGTTTGAATAAGAAAATGTCGATGGGTCCCTTCATTTACACCAGGACTTATAATTGCAGAAGAAAGTTCATGGCCATCCATATTTTTTTATTTATTTTTTAAAAAACGTGATAAAAAATAAAAGCAATTGGAAAGCTTCACTTACAGATAAAAGGCTTGGAAAGAAAAAGAAAAAAAAATTCGAGATACTGATTGAAAATAACATCGGACTTGAACATCATTTATGAAAAATCAATAATTTCCAGAATATTTTTTTCTTCGCAAAAATCTAAAATATTTCTTTTTTTCATATCTTTTCTATTACTATTTCTTTGTACATAAAACTATTATGGCTATCATCGTATATGAATATATTTAATGCATTAAAATGAATAAATATACAGTAGTCGCCTGATATATGTAAATTTTAAATAAAATTGGAATTTTTGGAATATTAAAAAAAAATATCTCCAAAATATTAATGCAAAATCAGCGTAACATTAAAGAATGTCATCCTAAATTCGTTACATTTTTTGAGATTCATAGATTGAACTTATGCATTACTATATATACAGTGGTATGCATACGTAACGTCTCAACCTATAACGGCTTCAAGAAAGGGGCCACTTTTCAGTTTCATGGGAAAAAAAATGTGTGATACTGATTGAAAATAACATCAGTCTGAACATCATTTATGAAAAATCGATAACTTTCAAAATATTTTTCTTTACCAAAAAATCTAAAATATTTCATTTTTTCAAGTCTGCTTTCCTATTACTTAATGAATAAATATAGTCGCCTGAAATATGTAAATTTTAAATGAAATTTGAATTATAGGATATTAAAAATCTCCCCAAAAAATTAATGCAGCATCAGCTTAACATTAAAGAATTCAATTCTAAATTCGTCACATTAGCTAGAAATCCATAGATTGAACTTATGTATTACTATACACTGAAGTGACAAAAGTCATGGGATAGCAATATGCAAATTTTCAGAAAGATGGTAGTAGCATCGCGTAGAACAGATATAAATGCGCAGTGCTTTCGCAGAGAGGCTTTTCATTTCTGTTCAAGTTATTCATGTGAAGAGGTTTTGACGTGATGATGACCGCACGACGGGAATTGGAAGACTTTTGAACGCGGAATGTTAGTTGGAGCTAGACGCATGGTCATGCCATTTCGGAAATCGTTAGGGAATTCAACATTCCCAGATCCACTGTGTCAAGAGTGTGCCGAGTATGAAATTTCAGGCATAACATCCACCATGGACAGCGCAGTGGTCGACCGCCTGCACTTAACGACCGAGACCGGCGACGTCTGCAAAAAGAGTCGTAAATTCTAACAGACAAGCAACACTGCGTCAAATAACCCACCAAGAAATCAATGTGGGACGTACAAGGGGGCTTGTCTGTTAGAACTGTGCGGAGAAATTTGGCTTTCTTGGGCTATTCCAGCAGAAGACCGACTCGAGTGCCTTTACTGACAGAACGACATCGCTTGCAGCGCCTCTCGTGGGCACTTGAGCATATCGGTTGGTCCCTAGATGAATGGAAAACCGTGGCCTGGTCCGATGAGTCACGATTTCAGTTGGTAAAGCTGATGGTAGGGTTCGAGTGTGGCGCAGACCCCACGAAGCCATGGACCCAAACTGTCAGCAAGGCACTGTTCAAGATGGTGGTGGCTCCGTAATGGTGTGGGCTGTTTTTTTCATGGCATGGACTTGGTCCTCTGGTGCGACTGGACCGAACATTGACTGGAAATGCTTATGTTCAGCTACTTGGAGATCACTTGCAGCCATTCATGGACTTCATGTACCCAAACAACGATGGGATTTTTATGGATGACAATACACCTTGTCACCGGGCCACAACTGTTCGCGATTGGTTTGAAGAACATTCTGGACAATTCCAACGAATGATCTGGCCACCTAGATCGCCCGACATGAATCCATCGATCATTTATGGGACATCATCGAGAGGTCTGTTCGTGCCCAAAATCCTGCACCATCAACGCTTTCACAATTATGGACGTCTATCGAGACAGCATGGCTCAATATTCCTGCAGAAGACTTCCAACGACTTGTTGAGTCCATACCACGTCGAGTTGCTGCACTTCGCCGCGCGAAAGGAGGGCCGACACGATATTAAGAGGTATCCCATGACTTTTGTCACTTCAGTGTATATATAGTGTATGTATAATATAATAAAAAGCATGAATTCTAATTTTGCTTATATGCATATGCTTAGAGGCTTTTGCTTATAGATCGTAGATAGACATGACGGGAAATTTTCAGAACAGATTCTTCTTACTATTCCTTATTTATGTTTTCGTGACTAATCTATTAGACTTATTGAAAATATTTTATTAATTCCGTTTGTAACTGTGCATTTACAATTTATAATATTCATTTAAATATTTGGATGACGTAAATATTATTTAGTAAATGATAAAGTATCTTTTAATATTTGATTGCGTATTTGTATTATGTTGACATATTTGTTGTATTATTGCATATAAGGGGTAAAAGCACCACTGAAAACATGCATACTTAGACCATTGTATAACTGAATCCAGATTGAAAAAACAGATCTATAAAAATCGCATTCATACAAAAATGTTTCACCAAAGACTGATAGACAAGTTTCAGTCGTTTTTTACAAATCTACTGATCGCATAAGAGTTTTATATATTAAAATTCGTTTTAGTTCGAAGGTTAGATCATTTAGCAATCTTAAAACTGAAAAGTTGTTAGAAATGGAGTCCTAAAAGAAGAGAAATCAAAACCACTTTTGAAATCCCATATGTTCTTCTTCTTCCCATATGTTCATATGTCGAACTAAGTATCATTTTCTTCTTATTAATGATAGTAATTTTACATATGTTGCTGCATTTTACAAGGCTTTGGACCAGAAGAACATCTACTGAATATCTTAGTTGATTACAGGATAGTACTGAAAGAAATTATTGTACAACCAAACAGGATACACTTGCTGTTATATGACCCTTTAAAAAATTGTGTGCCTACAATGAAGGCCAATAAATCATTGTTATATCTGATCATCAACCTCTAAAATGATTGATAATTATGAAATAACCCTCTGGACCATTAGCAAGATGGATTTTTAAAAGTTTAAACCTTCGATCTAAAATTTTACCTGCATCGTATCTTGTAATCGATATGCAAGCTCAACATTCTTGTAATCCCAAAATAATTTGTGCAATATGCGCTCATATGGCCTCGCAGATTAACAATTTTTTAAAATGAATAGATGAAAAATGTTTCTAAGAATTTATGAACTGTACAGTAGTGTTGCTTACTATAGTTGAGTTTCTGTAGTGTTGTCGGTTTGTTGGTGCAGCTGATCTGGGTGTGTTTGGTTTAAGACACAGGTTTCAGAACACACAGCTTTATTTACAAGCACTTAAACATGACATAATCACCACAATTAACGACAAATAACATGTAACACATCAACATGTAACGCATTTGTATTTAATTTGTAAAACATAATAAATTCTTCTTCTTTTTCTTCATTGCCTCAGAAACCCCATGGTGTTAAGAACGACTGCCTACTGGCAGATTTCGAGACAGGAGATGTTTTCTTTTTATGGGATAAGGTTGTCAGCTCCTGTATCCAACGCTCTACAGTCATATTAGATAGGTACTACCTTTTAAAGTGGATTACGAACCCTTAGAAACATTCATTGCACCTCCGAACCAGAAATCATTGCCACTGTGCGTTAATCACTCGGCCACACAGCTTTATTTACAAACACTTAAACATGACATAATCACCACAATTAACGACAAACAATATTTAACACACAACATGTAACACATTTAAAGACATGTACTTATACATTTGTGTAAGGATTCCACGATGAAAGATGAAAATCTCTTATTTCCTCTCGGGATGAGATTGTAACTAACGGCAGCGCCGGTTGCGCCGCACGTCCTCTCAGGTCAGAGTCTCGATGCCTACTGATCATTTATTCTGAACGCCACAATGGGAGCTCTTGCAGTGCGTAAGAGGGGCACGGTTACATTACTCATTAATAATGAGTTTTTTGTATAAATGATCTAATGCCAAATCAGAAAAAGCTTATCGGATAAGGGACATGGGAAAATAAAATAACATATAAAATTTATGTATATTTTTTATGCAATTTTCATTTCATTTTGTATTTAATTCTGAATTTAAAATTTTTAAATCAATGCATTTGTATTTAATTTCATTTAAAATCAGTTTTTTTAAATTATTTAAAAAAACCTACGTAATTAAACTAAAAATACAAAATAAAAATAAAGAGCCATATGTATAACGAACGGATGACAAACAATAATTGAGGATTCAACAAAAAAAAAGAATTCAATTTCAGCAACTGATGATCAGAAATGTGACGTCAGAATTTCTTCTGTATGCTGTTTTTTGTATCGCAGAAGAGTTCTCTAGAGCTATTGACACTGTGGCGATATGCTGAATGGTAATCGACTAGTTTAGATTTCAGATTGTATTGGAAAAAAAAAAAACTCTTTGAACTTGAAGTGAAATACTGGAATCGGTATAGACAGTCAATATATCCAAAAAAAGGTAATCAAGATGAAAGAGCGTGCCTTGCGCTAAATGAAGAAAGTTTCTTGTACTGGAAAAGTGTATTGTAGTGTTGTCAAAGAAGTCTACAGTTGTAGAAATTTGTTCTAAAAAACTGGACAATGTCTCTTTTTTTTTTTTTATAGAAAAAACCGGTTTTCTTTTATTCAATCAATATTTATTGTTTGATAGTAATAATTTGTTCTATTAATAATTCAAATAGTGAGTATTAATGCTATTACAATAAGCAATTTTTATACATTAGAGGGACCTGATTGAGCTTCCGTTTCAGACATTATAATCTAGAAATGATCAAGTTGATGCCTGGAATGAAGGTCGAAACAAACGTCTATATGTCGGAGGAGAAACACAATAAATGTATAAATTCGTCCATTGAATTCTGAGATAAAAGGAAAATGAGTAAAATCTACAAATGGCATAGTTTGGTTTTGGTAAGTCACTCTTCGTTTTTTTTTTGTTTTTTTTTTTTTGCACACTTTAGGCTAGTTAGACCAAAGGACTTACAGTCTAACGTGGATTCCGAACCACTGACAATCACCCATGCCATTGCCAGAATTCAAAACTGAAACCTGTGGTACTAAAGGCCAGCACACGGGCAGTTGACCATCAGGCCGCACAAAAGCCACAGAGGTATAGATGAAAATTGCAGGTGATACCATGGATTAAGGTTCACTTATCCAAAGACATTTCACAGGTTCACGAAACTCGAGTAATTATTACCAATCAGAAAAAAATAATCATAAATTCTTTTTTATTTCCTTAAATATTTCCTAATAATTAACACCAAATTGCCAATTGCAAGATTTCATCAATATTTTCACCAAATCACCAAATGCAAGACTTTTTTTGTTAATATTGCAGTAGTAATTATCAAAATGTGCTTGAAATGATATATTTTGTATACACTCTAAAAGTTTGTATAAATCTATTCATCTTACTAAAAAAAGGAACAGATCTCTGAATAAACACTAAGATTATCTCTGTAAAGTAGCACGTCTTATCAAAAATTGGAACTCCTTGAAAAGTTAAATAAGGAAGCTAATAGTTAATCTAACTCGACAACTAAACAAGATAGAAGAAAGTAACTAACAAAACTAAGGAAATCTTTAAATTGAATAACATCAATCGCCAATAAAAAGAAACATCAGATTTAATAGATGTTTATCTTAGAATATGAATGTTCATAAATGAGTTTGGAAAATGTTTGTTAGTTTAAAATTCCTTAAATTATAATGTCCAGATATGAAACAAAATTTTCATACTATCTAGTTTACTAAATATGTAATACTGATCCTAGCTGTAACTTCGTCAAATCGTAAAAATCAAAATTAAAAAAAACAATTCAATTAAAAAAAAACAAAAATTAATTCAATGAAAATCTATTCGTGAAAATCAAAATTCTGTCTATTAATTTTGAGAAATAAATTGTTGCATTCAGATACTCATTTACATTCAGATACTCATATATTCAGATACTCATACATTCAGATACTCATACATGTTACGACCAATATATATATACAATATAATACATAAGCATATGTATAGTATATACATATATAAGAGTATGGCACAACTTAAACAATTTAACTCTTAGAAATTCAGTTTCTTTTACCAGAATTTATTATTTCGTTCAAAAAGATTATTAAAAAAATCAAAATTCCAAAACTTTTGTATTAATTGTTTTTAATCAAATTTAAACCATACTTCTTTTACAAACACCAGATGGCACCAGCCTTAAAAAATCTGATTGGTGCGCCGCTAGTCAAGTTATGGTGAAATAAATATAAAAAACTCAAGCCATTATTTATCAATTTATTTACCAAACCAACTCTATTATATTGTTAAAAATGAATGCAAACAGATTAAAGACGAAAATAGTTATTGGGAATTCTTGGGTAAAAGATTTATTGTCTTATTTGTTCAATTTATTTTATGTATAGCGATTTATTTATAATCTCAAACCTTTAATTCTGCATATATTTTTTCTTAATAAAATTTATTAAATAATTTAATTTTTATTTTCTGTAACTGAACTGAGTCAGGTCATAATGATACAGTAATAATAATAATAATGCAGCAATGCCAGATCATAATAATACAGTAATGCCAGGTAATAATGTAATAATGATAATGCAATAATGCCATGTCATATTGTAATAATGTAATAATAATAATAATGCCATGTCTTATAGCAATAATGTCAGATAATAATGTAATAATGATAATGCAATAATGCCGTCATATTGTAATAATGTAATAATAATGCCATGTCTTATAGCAATAATGTCAGGTAATAATGCAATTATGACGTGTCCTATCAATGAAATTATGTCAGACCATAATAATTCAATAATAATACAATAATGCCAAGTCATAATAATGCAATAATGCCAGGTCCTAACCACGCAATAATGCCAGATTATAATATTATAATAATGCTATTCGAAATGTATTTGAGTTCCAATATAAGTTAAATAATAGGAACAATTTCTGAGTTCTGTCAGTGGATATCCCAAAAACCGTCACTACACAAGACATAAGTTTCGAAACGTTTCGAAACCCCGTATCAGCCATTAAAGTAATGGACGTTTCAGATCCATCAATCCCTGCGCATTCCTTGTGCAGCCGCTTTACTTCCGAGAGGTTGCATCCACTTCATAAACACTCTTGAAAAACCTCAAGAATTCTTTTTCCGCTTAATAGGAGCATTCCACGTCTTCATTGTATGCGGGCAACCGTCCGGAATGAGATTCTGTCTCTGTGAATAAGATAAGTGGTGGCTGACATTTCACCTCAGTTTTAGTCAAAAAGAGGAAATTTATTATTTTTCTTCATTAATCTCGTAATAAAACTCGGTATTTCTTTCGCCTTTATTTTGAATTTTCTTGTGTTTCACTCTTAGGGGTCTTTAAAAAATATGTTTATATTTATTATTTCAGCGATTAAATTTTCTTGACCTTGTAGCATTTTTTCTTACGAGAAGAATTTTGACATTTCATTCCATAGTGTTATTTGAAAAATATATAATAAACTCATCACTCAAATTTGACAGCAGACGATCTGTATTGTGGGTAATTATATCATGCAATTAGTGTTTTGTACTATTGAGAACTACCTGTCACTCAAATTTGATATCAAATGGTAGGTGAAATGTATAATAAAACATGAAATTAGCGAATGTCTGTACGACCTTCACAGGTCGAAGCAACTTCTAAATTGAATATGATATACTATGAGTTGTTCCATCGTGATGGGTGATAGACCACGAGCTGAAGAAAAGATACTCCAATGAGAAGTGAGGGGAAGCTGACTCACCCCACCCTATTGACGGATTGTCTTAAAATAAGATTTTTGGTGAAGAAGAAGAGAGAGTTTTGCGACGAGTCGACCAGAAGCGTTGTTCTTTTTCTCGAATTGACTGAATAAGCCAGAGTTTTCCGCCTGTTTTCAAAGCGAGCCCCTTGTGGTTTGGCTTATCACACCGAGTGATAATTAAGGTCTGCCACAGATCAGGTAAATAGATTCTATGTAGACTCAAGAACTGTAAAATCTCCGACTTTGGAATGACTGTACTTGTGCATCTAGAGTTTCAGAGTTCTTGAGACTA
This sequence comes from Caerostris extrusa, assembly GCA_021605095.1. NCBI lineage: Eukaryota > Metazoa > Arthropoda > Arachnida > Araneae > Araneidae > Caerostris > Caerostris extrusa. The sequence continues at coordinate 11,294 of BPLR01015184.1, forward strand.
TGTATATATATGTGTGTGTGTGTGTGTGTGTGTGCGTGCGTGTGTGTGTGTGTGTCTATGTGTGTGTGTGTGTGTGTCTATGTGTGTGTACTGTACTGTGTGTGTGTGTGCGTGTGTCTATGTGTGTGTGTCTATGTGTGTGTGTGTGTCTATGTGTGTGTGTGTGTGTACTGTGTGTGTGTGCGTGTGTCTATGTGTGTGTGTGTCTATGTGTGTGTGTGTGTCTATGTGTGTGTGTGTACTGTGTGTGTGTGTGTGCGTGTGTCTATGTGTGTGTGTCTATGTGTGTGTGTGTGTGTCTGTGTGTGCCTGTGTGTGTGTGTGTGCGCATGTGTGTGTGTGTATATATATATATATATATATATATGATGCTTGTAAATAAAACTTAAAGTGTTCCCATGAACCTGAAAGTGGCCCTCTTCTAGAAGCCGTTATAAGTCTAGTATAGGCCAAGACGTTACAAGCTAAGTTATCTTGATTAATCGAGATACTACTACATGCTCAATGATTTAAAAAAAAAATTTGCTTAAATAACTCATGGATTGTAAATTTTTACTTAACAAGTAACTTTAAATCAATAACTTGTTATTTGTGACCCGAGAAACTTTCTCACGGCCTGCAAAAAAATATATATCTTTCAAATGCTGCCCAAAAGTATCTGATCATTTGGATTTTACTTTTAAATGTGCCTTTATTCTCTTTTTTTTTTTTGTTTCCGTATTTAAAATGATAAGAACCATTGTTCAAAACAGAATACATCGCACAAACACAAAGCTCTCATAATCTTGTAATAAAATTTGGAGATTAATTTTTATTTTGAATTTTAATTTTTGTCCTTCAGAATTTTTTTTTCATTGGTGCTTTTAAAGCAAGGTCGTTGAGTTCTTAGGTACCTTTGAAATAGAGCTCTTATTTGAAGCCTGTAGCCTCACTGAAGCATATGGTACCGAATTCCAGAGCGCTAGCCAATTGGCCCCCTCAGGCAGCTGTAGATTGCTAGAGACTAACTTGTGACGCCAGCATCGCATCCAACGTACGGATACAGTATAAAGTACTGAATTCGTTAAGAAAAAAATTGCGCAAGATCCATTCACAACAAATGAAGACTGGCATTTGTCTGTTACAACGAGACGCAAATAGTTCAATAGCTTCTCGTCTCTTTCATGATCTTCATGCGGCCATAGAAATTCGAGCCTCAATAGAATTCTAAAAGAGTTTAAATCTGTTTGCAAGAAGAAATGATGTTTGCTTGTCCTCACTTCTTCTAATAGGAGAGTTCATTTGTCATTCTATAAAGAAAATCGATTTAGAGTCCCAGATGAGTGGTACCATTCTATTCACTGATAAATTGAGATCTAAGTTAATCACTTATTCTAAACATACGTTCATTTTGAGGAAACACAATTTCAATATCTGTCCTCTGAGCTCCATAAAATAGACCATCATACCAGCAGAGATGTGTGGCTTGGACTCATATTGAATGAAAAAGCATAGACTTATATATATATATATAACTTTTAAAAGCTATATGACTACAGTGAAGTACAGAGATGTCTTGGAGTACTCTCTTGCTTCTCAAAATGCAATTAGATCTGATTTCTTTTTATTTTAAGGTTGTAATTCATCACCCAGTGTTTTTATCCGAACCTGGTTCGAGGCGGTACATTTTACTACTAGGCCACAAAATCCATAATAACTTCCTTGCTGTAAAAGTTTTATAATTCTGCCGATTCTAGATTCATAAGACAATAATGAAAACATTTTATTCATAGCATCATAAAAGACTATCACGAATTATGTAACGAGTGATTCTGAAAACTAATTAATATCATACGACTAAATCTATTTTTCTCGATATAATTTATTCATCAATAATGGAACTTTCGTCACAGCAGCAAATTAAATTCACACAGGCTTTTAATAATGTTAGTTTGAATCAATCAACAATTTCCACCCAGATCCCATTTTCACAATTCATCAATTCCCCTGCTACTTTTATACAATTATATGGAAAATTAAATTCTAAACATGTAGAAAGATATTTATTCTCATGAAAACCCATAATTAAATTTTACTTGCATATGTGATTTAAGTACAACTCTTATGTATGAAAACGCATATTCAAAATTAATTGAATTGTTAACTTTATGCAGAATTGAGTTTTGTGTTGCTCATAAAGATTTTTTCATGGCATTTTCTGGGAAAAAAATAATTTCCATACTTTTTTTGCCATAGCAGCGAATAAATATATTTATAGTAATGAAAACAGTACAATATAAAATAATTATTAGTTTGGCATGGAAAAGTATTCTGGAAAATAAAAGAAGGATGATGATATCTTAGTGATCAGAAATTAAGAATAACTAGGTTTTGATTTGTCGCGCTACGGGCATCTTGTGCACACGAGGGCTAAACAGACCGGGACCTACAGTTTAAAGTGGATTCCGAAGTACTAACAAACATCCGTGTCACCGCCAGGATTCGAACCTGAAGCCTATATAATAACAAAGGCTAGAGCTATATCCACTGGGTCACCAGGTCGCTTAAGAGCGACTAAGTAGCAGTCAATGAACTGCCATGCGAAGTATATAAATAGCCTTTTGAAGAACCAGAAACGTTCATTTTCGTATGTAAAACAAAAATTATTTAATTTTTATTAATTTATTAATTGTTATTATTTTTAAATTAGTAAATAGTTAATTTTTCATTATTAATTTATTTTTATTTTAAAATTATTTAAAATTATTATTATTAAACCACTTCATAGGACATAAGCAAACTACAGAATTTGAACGCGTATG